>CAKNYM010047802.1:144917-159851 GCA_932195095.1 Andricus curvator
AGAATTCCCCCCCCCCCCCTCCATCTCAATGAAAATTAAAAAATACTATATGTCCCTATTCGGATTCAGAAATAAATTAAAAACAAAAATTCCCGTTTTAATAATTTAGAAGCAAATTAAATAACAAAATTATCCTCCTTACAATTAAATAAAAATTTTAAAAATAAACAAATTGTCTCTTCCGATTAGGAAAAAAATAAAAATTCTTCTCTTCCATCATAAGAAAAATATTGAAATTAAAGAATCTGCCTTGCTTTAATTCAATTAGAGTATCTATCAAAATGTTTAAAATAAAAAATTCCCTTTTCCAATTCTGCGAAAAAAATAAAAACCAAAATTTTCTTCCTTCTAACTTAATTAAAATATTTTCAAGGAATCTGTATTATCATTTAAGAATAACAGAAATTTTCACCGTCTTTTCAGACTAGATGGAGGTATGAATTAAACATTATTTTAATTAATTTTCTTCTGAAAAAAATCTTCCCTCACTCCGCTGCGGATCAAACCTCAGAACTTCCGATTGCCGGTCGGGTATTTTATAAAGCGTGTATTTCTGAAAAAAGTTTCTTCTCTCGATCTCACTAGTAGCTTAAAGGGAAAGCCGCGACCGGCAATTGGAAGTTCTGAGGTTCGATTCCCAGCGGAGCGAAAAGAGAAGATTTTTTTTCAGAAAAAAATAAATTAAAATAATTTTTAATTCATATGTCCATCTAGTCTGAAAATACGTTGAAAACTGCTGTTATTCTTTGATGATAATATAGATTGCTTGAACAAATTTCACTTGTACCATCTAGCGAAATAATGCGTGTATTTTCTGAAAAAAGTTTCTTCTTTCGATCTCTCTAGGAGCTTAAAGGTAAAACACCCGACCGGCAGTCGGAAGTTCTGAGGTTCGATTCCCAGCGGAGCGAAAGGAGAAGATTTTTTTTCAGAAAAAAATTAACTAAAATAATTTTGTATTCATATCTCCATCTAGTCTGAAAAGACTTAAAAAATTTCTGTTATTCTTTGATGATAATACAGATTCCTTGAAAAAATTTAACTTGTACCATCTAGCAAGATAATGCGTTTATTTTCTGAAAAAAGTTTCTTCTCTCGATCTCTCTAGCAGCTTAATGGCAAAGCACCCGACCGGCAATCAGTAGTTCTGAGGTTCGATGCAATATTAAGTAGGTGACATTTAAAGTGATTGGAAAGGTTTATAAAAAGTTAAAAAATTATAGTATTAACAGAGATATAAATCACGAAAACGGATGGTAGTTGAGAAATACTACTTCGTACATTAAAGGGCTTATGTATGTATACCATTAAGCCATTTCCCTTTCAGGGTAGGCGTGACACTACCCGATTCGGGTAGTGTTTCTAGGTGGATAGTTTTCTTGTAGTTATAAATAACTACAAGCGTAGGCTCACCAGACCCACGATGTGCCAACAGCACTCAGTATTCTTGAATGGTCACCCATCCAAGTACTAACCGCGCCCAACGCTGCTTAACTTCAGTGATCTGACGACAACTGGGTTTTTCAGCGTGGTATGGCCGTTATAATTGTCAATTTTTAATTAATGAAAGATTCATAAATTTAAAGGATTTAAATTCAGAAGAGTGCTGATACTTCGATTTTGTAGTTAAGTATTTAATGCACTTGAAGAATTTTTCAGATTGGAAAGTTTTCATTTTCCAATTTTAATGCCATAGGATATTTTTTTCATTCGGATGAAGACCAAAAGTTTGTTTATGTTTTTGGAAGCTATTATTTAAAATAGTTGTTTATTCGTGAAATGATATTTTATCATATATTATTTATTAAGGCAGCTTAAATCATTTCGAAAATGCGTAAAACACTGAATATTTGAAAATTTGTTATTATGGAACTTTGAATTGTTTATGTTTTTAATATTAGAAAATAAATGTCCAGGTTGGCGAACGCGCGCTTTGCGCGCTTTGGATAGTGGTGCAGTGGACCGTTTTTGAAATTGCTCAAGTTGTTAAGTGTAGTTTTCTCAAAATTCCGGTGATTTTATCAATATAAACTAATTTAGAAATTTAGATACCTTTTAGAATTGCTTGGCAAACTTTGATTTCGTAAACTACGTTGATTTTACTGACAACGTTATACAGAGTAACCCGTCTTATCAGTAAACTAACAACACATCTCACATTATTTAAAAGCATGTTTTTATTATTAGGATATTATCTCAGTAAACTAAAATTATTCAGGGCAAAAATCATAGGTGCGTAATCGGATGACACATTATTTCCACTTTAAGTCCTTGGAGCTCTTACTTTTCTTACCAGTCGTAAATAATTACCAGGCATGGTTTTAAAAATGAGTTAACTGTTCAACATTTTAATATGAAAGTCAAGTTGTTGGTTATAATGCTAAAAATAAGTTTCTCTTATCTCTCACATTTATTCTTTTTTTATATCCATGACATTTTTTCCAGTTGTCTTAAATATTGTACCAAATATTGTGGTCAAAGTTCTAAAAACAAATTTTTTTGCACATTGCGATTAATTCAAATGACCTACTTCTAAAAGTGACCTACTCTTGCATATTTTGCCTAGTCAACTACTTATCAACTACTTGCTGTGCCTTTACCTAACTTCAGATAAAAAATGTCTCTGAGATTTGCTGTGCAAAAACAGAAAGTTATCAATTAAGAAAAAGTCTCCTATATATTATAATAAAAACCCAGACCGTCTGGTTCCCAGTCGTGATGCTGACCAGGTTGTCTGGCCTGGGCCTGGTCAAAATTGTAACGTTCTTTTTTGGTTAGCCCCAGACCAGAACGTATGGTCAGCCACTAGTTGGAGGCTGGTCAGCCGCTGGCTGGATTCCCTTTATTGTTTTAATGCCTTAAAGAAAAAAAAATTTGCACTATAAGTGTATTTAGCTGATCAGTGCCAACCTGGACTACACCAAACAGTCAGTTCTATCATTTTAAACACAATGTAACTTTGTCGAAATATGACCAAAAAAATTTGCTGATCGAACTTATAACTTTTTTTGGTCTTGGCTAGACCTTCCTGACCGAACTTAGACCTTTTTGTTCTTGGATGACTTGGTCTAGTTAACGTCAGACATGCACAAGACTAGCGCCAGACCTGGACCAAATCAGATCTTTCAAGCTAGACACTCTAGACACAGCCAGGCTATGGGTCAGACATGACACCCGTCTACCATTAAATTTACCCACATATGGACGGCCATAGTCCGGAGTTAGGCACAATTTTTGAAAAACATGTTCCAAAAATCAGTTGTTTCTTGAGACTGTAATGCACTTATCGACTAACTGCAATAAAGTTATCAGTTTGTATAAATATTGTAACTATCATAAATAACAGAAGTGCCAAACTACATAGCTCTAATTCGGTGCCGCGAGGAGGAAGGGAGGGTGTTTCATAACTCCATGATCCACAGAATCGTGTTCCGCCGCCCATAAGCATAAATAAAACATTGTCAGTAAATAATTTCGATGTATTTGAAATAATATATCACATATGTACCAAAAATAAATTAAAAACGCGTATGTGTTACGTTATTATTATATTTAGATGAAAAGAGTCCATGTTTTCATGGCAATTTTTAAGTTAGATCTACAAAAAACTGGTTGTTCAGGAAAACGTATTTAATGTTGGTCATTGATAGAGCCAGAAGCTCCAGGATGTCCCTTGAAATTTGGAGGCTGATGATATGTGTTATAATTTTCTTGATAATAGTCGTAAGCTGCATTCTGTGCTGATTGTGGAGGAAGAGGATGGTTGGCATAATATTTTTGAAACAATTGATAAGCTTCAAGCCCTACTAAATCTTTGGGGTCCAAGTGTGGATGATTATCGTAGAAATTTGGATGTTCAGAAATAGGCGTATGTACATAAGCCACAGGGACTCTATGATTCGCACGTCGTTTATAACTTCTAGATGTAGGGAGAGGTTCTTCTTCGAAGCATTTAGTATGCTCATTAAAAATTTTTATCTCGCCATTCGAGGCAAGTCGCAGAGACTTGGAACCTTTCCTTCTGCGCTTCATACCTGGCAATTCAGCAGGGTCTTCAGAAACTTCAAGGCTCTGTCCGAAAAGTCGCAGTGTCTTTGTCTTATTCCAGTTGGGATTCATACCTGATAATATTTCTGTCGAAAGACCAATGAGATGTTTGGGTTTGCAATGTTCAAAATACATTTAAAAATAGTAAAAGGGTGATGAATAAAAGAGCTTACAATATCTAAACACTGAAAGCTGACAAGAAAACCAAGCAGTAACCAAGCAGTGAAAGAATAATCAAAATTATTATTATTATACATACCAATATAATTGACGAAAAGCATGAAGATGACGAAAAGACTACCGAAAAGGAACCTCATTTTTTTCTAGATAGATGAAGACTGATTCTTTTAGAATATCGTAAAGGGTAACTGATGATTTTACAAAAATCCGCTCGCAAATAAATATAAGAGATCTTTAATGTAGAATGTAGGGAATGGAATATATAGATTAAGGTATTTGCACTTAATTAATAACTTCGTGTTTATTCTCCTTGAGATTTTTTACTGTCTTCTAAGATTACATCTGTGTTGATGAAGTATAAACGCTTAACTGAAGAACTGTTATGAAATATTAGATAACATCAGTATTCAGGAATTTAAATAATGATTTTTTGTAGTCTTGGAACTACCAAACCATTTAACGAATTATAAACACTATAAAATTTAAATTAAATGAATGCTTATTTAAATTTCATTATTTCCACTTTTTAGCCCTTCAAACAGTTCGTTTGCTGAACAGTAGTAAATAATTGCCAGGCAAACAAAATGGGATCTTTGAAAAGAATAAAAAATTACAGTTTCTCTATTTTAAGAAATTCAAAATTTAGACGAACTTTAAATTAATAAACGTTTAAAAATTCGTCTTGTTTTTCGAAGATTGAAAAGTAGAGATGAAAATTATTTTGTTGTTTTAACTTGTTGTCGGGTGAACCCGGTTTTTCGCCATAGCCACGGACTAAGTCAAGTGACTGATGAGATGAGGATGTTATAAGTTATTTTAATACGATGTTTGAAATCATTTGCGATGATGTTGTAGGTACGAAATTAGGAGCATGGTGTAGTTTGCAGTTTGTTTTTACCGCTGTTATCCTTACACAGCGGCCGTGAGTGTTGGAGGTGACAACAGTCGCCTCTGGATGCTTTCTTAGAGCTATATTCAAAGATACAAGAGTCATGAGGGGTTCCGAATGCAATACTGATCATTACCTTCTAGTATCCAGAATAAACTTAGGGCGGGGATGGAGAAGAAAGAAAAGAAAAAAAAAACGAAACAAACGCAAATCAAGATTGAAAACAGACATAAACCGGAAGTGCGAATAGATTTTCAGAATAAGATACACGAACGCATAGATGAGGCAACTTGGGAGGCGCTTAGAAGCAATAAAGATATAGAGGGCGCGTGGACTTTGTTACAGGATATCATTGTTAAAACTGCGATTGCAGTGTGTGGTACGGCAGTGGTAGGAAGAAAGTCTGGTGATGCGTGTTGGAATGATGAAATGAAGGCAGCCCGACAAGAAAAGAAAGAAGCGTACGAGAGAACGTTAAACATCACAGGTCTTAGCGATGAGGAGAGAAATAGACTTCAAAATGATTACAGACCCAACAAGAGGAAAGTTAAACGACTAGTCAAGAAAAGTAAAGATAAAATCAGAACAGAAGAAGAGAAGAAATTGCAAAACGACTTTGAAGGAACCATGAAACTACCATTTAAAGAGATGAAGAGAAGTAAATTTACAGAGTTTGTCAGCATGCGAAACAGCAAAGGTGAAATGCTATATGATACAGACGGGATAGTAGACGCTTTGAAAGACTCTTTTAAAGAATTATTAGAAGGTGAAGATATAGGGCAACAGAACTGCGACATAGAAAATAATGCATTAGTAAACCCAATTGAAAAAGTCGGTGTCACTGAGGTTAGAGATATAATTAAGAGGTTAAAAAATTTTTTGAAATCTTTTGATTGTTCATTATCTATAACAATTTTAGAATAAGCACACTAATGCAATATAACAATCTATTTATTTAAGATTATAAATCTTCTTCAATACCAAAAATTTTTTGCTTAAAATGAACGATGGCCAGTGAACAATGTTAGCATAATCTAAAATTATCCCAAAATCGTAAATATTCTATAAAGTACATATTTTCAAATTAAAAATATCAATTTTTGAAGAAGAACACTGACATAATTCAAAATTGATCAAATATTTTAAATCTTTCTTGAATTATAAAACACTAATGAAATTTCCTCATTTTCTTATTTTCTAACAAATAATGACATAAAACTTACACCATATTATATAAAATGCTTTTTCTTACTACCCATCTACACGTCAAGACCTTCAGTTCTAGTTATCTTTAAAGACAACTGATAAAGCAATTCCTACATCTTAACAAAACAAATTTTATTCTGGAATAAACATCTAAATGCCAAGCCCTTCGAATCCAGCTATTTTTGAATACTTTTGACCCAAAAGGAAAGATACAAGTATAGTGATTTAAGATAAAGAAATGTCGTCTTTTGTTAAATTTGAACAAATGCTAACTAAAAAATTATATCTTAGAATGACAAATTTTTCACTTAGGTGACCATCTATAATCCAATGCCTTGAATTTGAGGCTTTTTGAAGAATATTGACCCAAAAGAAAAGGATTTAAGCATAGTAATCCGAAAAAAAGTTTTCTTGTTGTTAGTTGTGTTACAACTAATGACACAGAAGCTAGCATAGTGATCTACAAAAATTAAACTTCCGCAATTTTATTTTAATTACAACTGATAACAAAAAACCCGCACCTGAACATAGCAAATTTGATTTTTAAATGAACAGTCACATGCCAAGGACTTGAATTTTAGCCATCAAAAAGCGTCAAGGCAAAATTTTGCGCTTCGGTGAGCGTTCACTTTCGCTGTTCAACTACCTAACAGTCCAATAATAAGAGTATTTTTTAAATTATTATGCTTTTATTCAGGAACTTTCATCACGAAAATACACAATTTTCATATATTTCTTGTTTACTTTGTGTATCGATTAATCTTCGTGGAATTGAGGATTATATTTATTCCGGTGGAAGCCTGGCTGCCACAATTCTTCTCTGAAGGTTTCTGAAAACGTAAAATTCTATGCCACCAACAACAGCAATTCTGGGTTCAAGTCCATGGTGAGGTAAATTTTGAGGTTCGAGGTTAATATCCTCCTCGAGTAATGTGACTGGATTTACCCGTAACAGAAATCGGTAGCCACTATAATAGATAAACCATAGATCATCAAAAGGAAGTGGACCAGGTTGACTAGCTTGAAAAGAGAACAAAGATTTGTGAATTTAAAAATATTAATAATTGACTCTTAAATTAAACACTGTACAATTCCTAATTGAAGCACTGAATATTAAAACTCCTACTTTGAAATTATTTAAGCGTTTACAATATGAAAAAAATAGCTTTTAAGTATCACTCATTTTAAATTAAAAGTTCTTATTTAAGTTGTATGATTTCAAATGCAGAATGATTAAAAACTAACGAATGAAAGATTGATGGAAAAAGAAATAAAGAATACAACAGTTGCTCATTGTAGTGCTAGAAACAATTATACACATTTTAACGTGGAAGTGAAATGAGCATTTTTTAAGAGGAAAATTAAAGCCAAAATATTAACAAGACAATTTGTGCGTACAATTATTTTTGAAGAAAAAAGCTCGAACATGTGGTGAATACAGAAATCAGTTATAGAAAAAAAAATATTTTCAAAAAGTTTAATTTATGCAAAAAAATTGCATAAAACGACATATTCACATATATTACTAATATTGAGCATATGATAGGAATATTTTGTCGTAGTATCTTATAAGGAGTACCCAGATGAGGAGATCTAAACTGGTCTCAAAACATGTTGGTCCCAATTTAGTATAAAAAAAAAGGAAATGAGAGTAAGTATGGCTTAGTTGTCTATTTCCTGATTCTCTCTCTCTTTTTTCCTTTGTTACATGTCTGTCTCTAATGAGCCGATTACAATGTAGTTTAGAAACATATTTATTCCTTTTCAAAGTTTTTCTATGCAATTTTGTTATGTGCATAAATTGAACCTTTTGAATATAATATGGTTTTTTTTAATAACTGATTTTTGAATTCACAATATGTTTGAGCCTTTTTGTTCAAAAATAATTTTTTGCATGAATTGCCTTGTTAATATTGCTTCTCTCATTTTCCTCTTAAAAATTTGAGAAACAGATACATTAAGTCATAGACCTTGATATCGTTCTTTTGAGTTTGGATCTAGCGGCCGTTCTCAGAGTTCCTTCGTCAAATCTTAAAATTAGCATTGGATCAACAAAATATTCGTACGAATACGGATAATACAATATTTTCTTCGGTTGAGAAAAAATTTGCGGATTAAAAAAATATTTTATTGTTCGTATTCATATCGATATTTTTTAAGTTTATTGTTAATTTGTTTCTCACTGTTATAAAATCTTCAGAAACTAAATTCCCGACTAGCCCAAATTTGTTAAAATTTGATAAAGACGATTTCAATGAGATTCATTATTGGTGGGATTTTTCGGTTTCCAGTCAAAAATTGAAAAGAAACCTAAAAACTTTCCTAGTCTTATTTTTTATTATACCCAAGGAAATTTTGATTCAAAAATTCATCAAAAGTTATCTTTCCGCCAAACTACAAACAGACAGATACATGGACAAATATAAATTTGTCAAAAGCCATTTTTTCTGACTCAGGGTGTCTCAAAACGTTGAGGTTTGACGAAAACTGTATAGGTCCAAATTCACATGAATCTAATACCCTCCATCATGAATTAAAGAATGTGAAATTTTTTTTTATTCAACAGTGAAATACGCGTTCCTTTATTTTCGCCATTAAATTAATACCAAATTATTTTAAACCCCTGAGCTGGACCTCCTTGCCTAATTTAAAATGTTTTTGATAGTTTACCTATTGTTATCGCTGCTCGGACTCCCAAAAGTTGTTTATGATCATCAATATATGCCACGAATTTAAAGCCTTCTTCTTCAACAATGCGGATTAAAAAATTGCGTCGATGTGGAAAATCTCTTTCTCCACAAGGATTGAAAGAATCCGGAAAAGTAGCTTTTATCACATAACCATCCTCATTTACCCACAACTTAATTCTCTTGGACTCATAATCGAGTACAAAATTGTGTGGTCTTTCAATTTCGGAAGCACTGTATCCTATAAGAAGAAGAAAAAGATTTGTAATTTTAGAAAGATTAAAATGCAATCTGAAAAATAAAAATAGAACAATTCTAAACTGAAGCATTCGAAATGGAAAAATTGAAATTATCAGTTCATTCCGAGTTCATAATTGACGAACCGTATTCTGTAACAACCTATAAATTTATCTCGCTCAACAAAGAGGCGTTGGCCGCTATAAATATAAAAAAAATTGTAGATGAGCAAAACTTTTGGGGGCAAAAAAACGAAAACACACCTAACAAAAAAAAATTTGTGAAAATCTGCCTGATTAGTTTTGACCATTAAGCCAGGTCCTAAAATGTGTCTTCGGACACCCCAAAAAACAGATCATAAAATAAAGGCTGATGCTATACCTACGGTTATTAACGTGAGTGAAGCTTCCGAAACTAAACCTACGTAAAATGGAAAAAAGTTCCGAAATACAACGATGGCGGTGCTAATGTTCGATTGCGCGAAATTCAAAACAGAAATTAGAAATATGTACAATTTTCGGAAGTTTAAGTTGAGTTTGTACATTAATATAAGTAATTTTCAGAATTCACTAAGGCTAGAAAATGAGAAAGCATTGTTTTAATATGTATGATGTATAAATATTGAAGTAATAGATTTATTGCAGGTACGGCAGATACACCTTGGAATAGAAATTACGTAGAGTGTTTTAAATAATGTTAAAGAAGTAATTGTCTGTTTCAGTCTGCCAAAAAGGGATGGATGTACCTTGGAATAAAAAAGATATTGAGTGTGTGGACTTAAGTATGTAGGCAGGGGACCTGGGGTAAACAACTGAAAAAATATTAAATGATAATATATTATAATATTGCCAGCTGCTTACATAAATTATTTAGTGTATTGTGAATAATTTAATTGTAAGAGGCATTCTCTGGAAAACGGGCCAGCCTGAAAAATATGGAATAATTTCATTTTTTATTCAAAATATTGGTTTTGTAGTAAATTTTCCAAGCTTCCGAATAGAAGAAATAAAATAAATAAAAAATGTATTGAAAAAGTTTGTAAAAAAACTTATATTTTTCAAAATTGTTGTACTTATGCCCTTTTCCATTTTGAAAGAAGAAGTCTAAAAAATGTGGTTTTTATGTCTCCTTTCAACCCTTAAGAAGAAATTATTAGTTTAAGAGCTATAAACTTCTTTGCATAACTTTCGAACTAAGTCATAACCTTTAATTTCACTTGGGGGTAAAAAGCGTACATTATAACTTTTAGGCTCATTATTATATTTATAGCTTTAAAAAATACTTAAAGAGATTTTGCATAACTCTTCAATCACAAATAATAAGTGGAAAATGTCTGGAAATGTTATCAATTGTAAATAATATTGAAATGTTTATTATCTTGCACTTTCCAGTAGAAAATAAGTCTTTATAGACGATGATAATGCTTCTCATTAATTAATAAATACTTGTATTAACGTTCTTAGCAATAATAAAAATGATAATAATAGTATATATATATATATATATATATATATATATATATATATATATATTTCGGTATTCGGTTTTGATTCCTTGGGATTCGAACCGAAGGGCCTATGACAAAGCCACCGGACGCGTCCTCGGGTTGCGGATAGAGGGTCCCTGTACCAAGGGTTTCTGCTGAATATGGTTACAATAATTAATAAGCAGTCGCGGACAATTGTCCAGGGATGGTCCCGAAGGAATAACCCCCAAGCGGAGGCGTAACAACCGTGCCGAAAGCTGAATGGCACCTGGGTGTGGTGTCTCAAACGGTGACTCTGGGATACCGGGCGACCTCTCAGAGTATCAGCCTTATCCTTGCACGCGGGGCTCTACAAGGATGGACTAACCCTTTTCCCTAGCTGCTCGTGGGAACAACAATGACAACACCAAACATAGTTGTAGGAAGTGCGGTTCAAAACAATCGAACGCGCAGGGCTCCCGACAATGGGTCGGACAACAATGCCGACTACCCTAGAGTTGGGGGAGCCAATCAAGACGGAGTCAATGCGATTGACCGGCGGAATCTCGTTACTTTTGAGTGGACGGATCGACTCAGAAACGACTGCTGGAGTGCTATGATACCAGTATGGCCCCTGAACGAAAAGGTTACATGACGCGACTGCATGCTCTGTGGTGCGAGAAACACCCAGAGCTCTCGGATTTTTCGCAAAAACGGCTGCGAAACCGTGCCGAGGACCTCCGGAAAAGGGGTTATATAAGCGGAGCGCCTACACAACCGCAGCCAGAACAAGCCGGCAACAGAGAAAGAGAGGCGACACTGAGACCAGCCTCGAACAGGCATCCAATAGAGGGAGAACGATGCTTCAAGACCCGGAGAAACATCAACATTCAGGTTTCTCCCAAGCCCAAAGATCTGACTGAACTGGATGATGAGCTTCGTGGAGATTTTTCCGAAGAATCCGACCTCTGGACTATCAATTGTAGTGTGTACAATGCAGCGAGAACTTTGGCAGATGCAAACCGTAAAACAAAACCAACGGTTGATCATAAGACCAAAAGACGAATGCTTCAACTTAGCACAAAGATAGGCTGGGCAAGACAGTACGCGTCCCGCATTCAGTGTGTGATTGACTACATAACATCTGGCAGGACTTTCACTGCCAAGGTTCGACAGTTCACGCGCGAACTGCGGATCCGTCATCACACAATCAACAAGTCAAAGCTACTGACCATCAGGCAGCATATTGTTGACAGAATACGAGTACTATCTGACGCTAGGAGAAGTCTAGAGCGGAGAGAGAGGTGGGTCAGAGAAAATCAACAGTTTTCGTCTGACCCATCTCGACTCTTCCAAGGCCCTCCAGTTACTGTCGACCATCCGCCCAAACCAGAGGAGGTCGAAGCATTTTGGAGAGAAGTCTACGAAGTCCAACATCCACTTAAAGAAGGCTCAAAGAACATAAACAGCTTCAAGGAGCTGTGCAATGCCCTCATCACAGCTGAGGAGGAATGCCCACCTATCACTACCGAGGAGGTGAAAAACGTATTAAGAGGCATGAAGAACTATTCCGCTCCGGGACCAGATGGCATCAAGACCTTCTGGTGGACGAAGTTTCCTTCAACCCACCAGCATCTGGCCCGAATTTTTACCTCATATCTAAAGTCGGAAAAGCCTATTCCGGGGTGGTTGGTGGAAGGGCGCACAGTGCTCCTGCCGAAGACGGGCAACTTAGCTGACCCTAAGAATTACAGGCCAATAACTTGTCTGAACACACTGTATAAGATCTTCACAGCTATCCTAAATGATAGGATTGTTCGGACAATTGGACCTGTCTGGCGAGAGATGTATGAACAACGTGGCTCAAAGAAAGGCGTAGCGGGATGTCGGGAGAACTTGCTCATCGATAGATGTGTCTGTAAAGACGCAGCATACTATCAGCGATTTCTATCGATGGCCTGGATTGATTACCGGAAAGCTTTCGATTCAACCTCCCATAGACTTATCATCTGTCTGTTGGAAAGCCTAAAGGTTCATCCACACATCGTGAGGTGCATAGAGACATTAATGCCGCTTTGGAAAACCAGATTTACTATCTCATCTGGAAAACATCGTGTGATCACTAACAGTATCACCTTTCAGAGAGGTGTATTTCAGGGCGACACCATGAGCCCTCTCCTCTTTTGCCTCACATTATTGCCACTATCTCTCGCACTTCGCCATTCCGAAGGGTATCACTGCGGAAAACCTGGAAACCGAAAGCATAAGGTCACTCATGTATTTTACATGGATGATCTTAAGATCTATGCTAGGAATCAAGAGAAACTACATCTAGCTATGAAAATTGTCAAAGAGTACACTCAAGAGATTGGAATGGAATTCGGGTTAGAGAAATGCGCCAAGGTTAATTTGAAGAAAGGAAAACTTAATGGCATCCCCGAAGATCCTGAGCTCGTTGACAGAAGCGCTATACGACACCTTTGCGCTGGAGAGACCTATACATACCTCGGCGTGCCACAGAGCCGCATTCAGGACGCGACATCTATAAAGGATACTCTCCGATGCAGATACAAACGTCTCATCCGGCAGATTTGGTCTTCCGAACTGTCGGCGAGAAACAAAGTATCTGCAACGAACATGCTTGCCGTCCCGGTAGTACTCTATTCATTTGGAGTGGTTCCATGGACGAAGGACGAGCTCAGATCCCTTGATATCGGGACGCGAAAGGTTTTGCACATGAACAAGAGCATGCACCTTAAGTCTTCTGTTCCGCGACTTTACATCTCACGCCGCCTAGGTGGTCGCGGAATACTGAATCTTGAATGTCTTCACAACAGACTCATTCTGGGTACAGCACATATAGTTGCAAATGGACAAGACGCTCTTCTTAAAATGGTCAGGAAACACGAAGAAGTGGGAAAAGGGGCGTTTCTGTACAAAGCAGCGGAGGAGGCTGCTGAAACACTCGGCCTTGACTTCAATATTAGGGGTGAGCAAAATGCATCAAATCTTATCCATCTTGAATACTCACTCCTGAAGGCCCGGATTAAGAAAGCACAGGAGAAAAACTTCCACGAACAGCTCCTCGACAAGAGGATGCACGGCATCTTCCACAGAAATGTGGAAGATCAGTCGATGTCGTATGAGCTAACGTTTGCTTTCCTTAGATCACCCGGATTGAAGTCGGGCACGGAGGGCTTCATTTTGGCATGTCAAGACGGTGTCATTTCCACTCTAGCATACCGTCGCCACATTTTGAGACAAGACATTCCCGATGATAGTTGCAGGGCGTGTCATGCACACCCCGAGCATCTAGGACACATACTATCTAGTTGTCCAACTCATGCGGGAACGACCTACATCCAAAGGCACAATGCGGCACTAAGAGTGCTTTATTACCATCTCTGTCACTCTTATGGCATTAGCCCAAATACCTCTCCGCTAAACGCTCCTAGAGAAATAGAGTCAATTGTCGGAAATGAGAAGTGCCGCATATACTGGAACTTCATATTCTCGACAATTGTTTCTGTTGCGCACTCGAGGCCTGACATAGTTCTCCTTGACTTCGAGAAACGAACCATGTTCGTTATCGAATTTTCGGCACCAGCTGACAAAAACGTCACAGCCAAGGAGAAAGAAAAGAAAGAGAGGTATAAAGACCTTATAAGGGAGTTGCGACGGTTATACCCGGAATATTCTGTTAAGCTAATCGTCTTGATCATCGGCGCTCTTGGAAGTGCCAAGGTTTCACTGGTTAATAGCCTGAAAAGCATCCCTGCGTGTCAAAAAAATGCTGAGACACTTGCGGGGAAAATGCAGAAGGCGGTCGTCCTTGGGTCGCTCCGTGTCCTCAGGGTGCACGAGACTTTTGCCGGACCATCGTATTGAGTTCGTCGCAGACTGTAACCACCTATCTCACGGTCGTGAGACGTGGTTACAGCTGAAATTTTACCGCGATTTCGCTGGGAGCGGGTGCAATTTTTCAGATTAGCACCCGCTCCCGGCGAAATCCTGCGGTTGTCCTTATGACAAACTTTTAACTATATATATATATATATATAGCGTAGGGATGTGGCGACCCCATCGCCCGAGAGCTCCGGCTCTTGCAGTCAGCCACGTTGCTTTGGGCTAACTCCCCAATGCAATGAATTATGCGGTTACGACACCAGTATCGCACAGTGCCACCCACAATAGGCCTCTGTCGGATGGAGGCCATGGTTCAG
>CAKNYM010047803.1:2623-36496 GCA_932195095.1 Andricus curvator
AAAAAAAAGAGTTTTCAACAAAATAGTCAAATTTTCAACCAAAAATGGAATAGTTAAATTTTCAGTTTATAAAAATTAATTTTCAACTAAAAAAAAAGAACAAATTTTCACCAAATAGTTAAATTTTCAACCAAAGATGCAATAGTTAAATTTTCTGTTAAAAAAAATCACTTTTCAACAAAAAAAGAGTTTTCAACAAAACAGTCAAATTTTCAACCAAAAATTGTATAAATATTGTACATTTTCAGTTAAAAAAGAAATAGTTTTTGACAAAAAATGAAACCGCAAATAACAATAATATTCTACCAACAAACTTGAATTTTCAACAAAATAGTTAAATTTTCAACCAAAAATGCAATAGTTAAGTTTTCAGTTAAAAAATCAATTTAAAAAAAAAGAGTTTTCAACAAAATAGTCAAATTTTCAAACAAAAATGGAATAGTCAAATTTTAAGTTTATAAAAATTAATTTTCAACCAAAAAAAAAAAAAACAAATTTTCAGCAAAATAGTTAAATTTTCAGCAAAATAGTTAAATTTTTAACCAAAAGTGCAATAGTTAAGTTTTCTGTTTAAAAAATCAATTTTCAAAAAAAAGAGTTTTCAACAAAATAGTCAAATTTTCAACCAAAAATGGAATAGTTAAATTTTCGGTTAAAAAAAAATTAATTTTCAACGAAAAAGAACAAATTTTCAGCAAAATAGTTAAATTTTCAACCAATGAAATGAATTTAGAAACGAAAGTAATAATATTCTAAAAAGACGAATTTTCAACAAAATATTTGAATTTTCAACAAAATATTTGAATTTTTAACTAAATAAAATAAATTTTTAACAAAAAATGGAATAGTTGAATAAGAAACTGACTAAAAATTGATCTGTTTTGGTTAAGGATTCAACTATCGTGTTGAATTTTGTTGTTGTTGTTGAAAATTTAATTATTTGGTTGAAAATTCAACTATTTTGTTTAAAAGTCATCTATTTTGGTCGAAAATTTAACTGTTCCGGTTGGAAAATATTTCTTTTTCGATTGAAAATTCATCTTTTTTGTTAAAACAAAGATGTTGAAAGATCAACTTTTCTAGTTAAAAATTTAACTGTCTTCTAAAAAACTCGTCTTTTTGGGTTATAAATTCAACTACTTAGTTTTTAGTTAATGTTTAACTTTTTTTTAATTGGACCATTTAGTTAAAAATAATTTTTTTTTGAAAATTCAACTATTTTGTCGAAAATTAGTTTTTTTGGTTAAAAACTCAACTCTTTTGCTGAAAATTTATCCCTTTCGGTAGCAATATTCCCCTATTTTCACAAAAAATCACCTCTGCCCTCCCCCTCTTTTGAAATCATTTTGGGCCCCTTCGTCTGAGAATTGAACATTCATAATAACATAATAACTATATAATATTTTTAATATTTAGCCTGAGTGAAAAATCACGTACTTGACGTAATTGTTAACGGCCCCTAAGTATAATCCTTCAAAATCTTCATTTTCCCAACAAAATTTTTCGTCCAATGCACACAACTTTATCAGCAATAGCCCATAATTATTTTTTTGTACCTCCTGTCTGAAACTTTGAATGGGAATCTGGGTGGCAGTTAGTAATCGATTTTTTTTTATCCTCTCTTTTTTTTATGGTGTTTTTTTTTGGGGGGGGGGAGGTGCTTATAGCTTCTTGGCTCGTACGACGGGTGCAAGTTTCTCGAGACGCTAATAATTATCGTAAGTGGGAGATGGGAGACGTGGTTTGATTTGCGGGACCAAGATGTAATTTTGAAGTTCACCGGAAGTTCCTCTAAACGCCCATGTTATTTTGCCGGGCCCCCCAAAACCTACAATCTTGGATCGCTTCTTCTCTTCCTGTCCTCTCCTTCTTTTCTCATTTTTTTGCTGGTCTTTTTTCTGGGCTTTCTGGACCATCGTTCTGTCTTCTAGGCTTCTGCTAACCCCCTCAGATTTTTTTTTCAGCCAACTCCCTGTCTTTCAAGGCATTATACGAGCTTGAAAATTAGCTCGTAAATATGCCCCAATTACTTCGAGGTTCGTATACGTATCTGCTCGCAATTATATTGCTGTATAGATATAGTGGAGGATGGAGAGAGAAATTTTTATTTTGAAGGAGTGTTTTTTCGAAATTTAAAAATGAATTGATAAATTTTCAAACAAAAAAAATGAATTTGCCAATGAAAATAATTATGTTTTACCAAAAAGACAAATTTTCAACAAAAAACGTGAATTTTCAACCACATAGTTGAATTTCCAACTACGAAAGATGCATTTTTAACCAAAAATGGAATAGTTAAATTTTTAGTTTGAAAAATTAATTTTCAGCCAAAGAAATGATTTTACAATCGGAAATAATAATATTCTACCAAAAAGATACATTTTCAACCAAAAATGGAATAGTTAAATTTTCAGTAAAAAAAAAAATTTTTAATTAAAAAAAATTAATTTCCAACCAAATAAGAATGACTTTTCAATTAAATACTTCAATTTTCAAACAAAAATTGTATAGTTACATTTTCAGTTTAAAAAATTAATTTTCAACAAAAATAAAAATTCCAACAGAATAGCTAAATTTTCAACCAGAGAAATGAATTTGCTAACGAAAATAATCATATTCTACCAAAAAATACGAATTTTCAACTGAAAAAGATAAATTTTTAATAAAAAATGGAATAGTTAAATTTTCAGTTAAAAAAATTAATTTTCAACCAAACAAAACAAAATACAAATTTTCAACCAAAGAAACGAATTTACAAACAAAAATAATATTATTCTACCCCAAAAGGATGAATTTTCCACAAAAGACATGAATTTTCAACCACATAGGTGAATTTTCAATTAAAAAAGATACATTCTTAACCAAAAATGTAATAGATAAATTTTGAGTTAAAAAAAAATTCAACCAAAAATAGAATAGTTAAATATTCACTAAAAAAAATAATTTTCAACTAAAAAAATTTAATTTCCAACGAAATAAGAACGAATTTTCAATCAAATAGTTCAATTTTCAACCAAAAATGGTATAGTTACATTTTCAGTTCAAAAAATTAATTTTCAACAAAAATAAAAATTTCAACAAAATAGCTAAATTTTCAACCAGAGAAATGAATTTGCCAACGAAAATAATCATATTCTACCCAAAAATACGAATTTTCAACTAAAAAAGATACATTTTTAATCAAAAATGGAATAGTTAAATTTTCAGTTGAAAAATTAGTTTTCAGCCAAACATAAAAACGAATTTTCAACAAAAAAGTAGATTCTCAACCAAAGAATTTAATTTACAAACGAAAATAATAGTATTGTACCAAAAAGACGAATTTTCAAGAAAATACGTGAATTTTCAACCATATAGTTGAATTTTCAACTAAACAAGATAAGTTTTTAACCAAAAATGGAATAGCTAAATTTTCAGTTGAAAAAAGTAATTTTTAACCAAAGAAATTATTTTATAAACAAAAATAATAATATTCTACCAAAAAGACGAATTGTCAACCAGAGAAATGAATTTACCAGCGAACATATCATATTCTACCAAAAAATACGAATTTTCAACTAAACAAGATATATTTTTAACCAAAAATGGAATAGTTAAATTTTCAGTTAAAATGTTAATTTTCAACAAAAAAAGAAAAAAATTAACAAAATGCTTGAATTTTCAACCAAAGAAATGATTTAACAAACGAAAATGATAATATTCTACCAAGAAGACGAATTTGCAACCAAAAATTGAATAGTTACATTTTCAGTAAAAAATTAATCATTTTCAAAAAAATAAATGAAATGAAATTCCAAACCAAAAGGAACGACTTTTTAACAAAATAGTTCAATTTTTTACCAATAATGGTATAGTTACATTTTCAGTTTAAAAAATGAATTTTCAAACAAAATTTTTTTCAACAAAATAGCTAAATCTTCAACCAGAGAAATGAATTTACCATCGAAAATAATCATATTCTACCAAAAAATACGAATTTTCAACTAAAAAAGTTGAATTTTCACCCAAAAAAATTAATTTACAAACGAAAATAATAATATTCTATCAAAAAGACAAATTTTCAACAAAATACACGAATTTTCAACCACATAGTTAAATTTTCAATCAAAGAAGTGAACCATTGCAAATCTATCTTTTTGGTGGAGAATTCGTCTTTTGTGATAGAAAATTAATCTTTTCGCTTGAAAATTTGTTTTCTCTCTTGACTGAAGAATCATTCAAGGTAGAAAAACTGTCTTTTTGGTTTGAAAATTCATGAGAGAAATTGTAGGTTTCTGTTTAATTGAAAGTTTCAACATTTCAGTTGAAGATTCTTCATTTTTGGTCAAACATTTGTCGTTTTTAGTTGAAAATTCAACTATTTAGTTGAAAATTGATCTTTTTCAGATGAAAATTCAATTATGTGATTGAAAATTCGTTTTTTTAGTACATATTCCTCGAAGTTTTGTCAAATCACGTGAAATATTTTGAATTTTTTTGAAATCCCTTAGCCCCCATTTATATCTGTTGAAATTATCTGAAATTCTTGGAAATATTTGTAAATTATTGAGATTTTGAAGTCATGACTATTTATCATATTTATGGATAAGTTTCTAAGAATGGCCCTCTTCGACGAAGAAAGTGTAGATCTTGAAACAGTGAAGGTACGTGGGTTAGAATTCGCAGACGGAAAAGGGACAGTAGTAAAATTAACGCGATTGGCATGAAACCTCTGCGCACAATATGCGGGAAAACACTGATGGACAAAGTCCGAAACGAAAAATCCTCCAAGAATGTGGTACAGGTGAAAAAGTTGACATATGGGAAAGAAATCAGTTAAGGTGGTTCGGACGTCTTGAAAGAATGAAAGATGAACGACTGACCAAACAAGTGTATAAAGGTAAAGTAAATGGCAGAATGCCCAGAGGTAGACCGCCGAAAGAATGGTTAGAATCTGTAAATGAGACATTAATCCGAAGAGACATAAGAAGCCATAGAAACACAAGAACTTGCATGAAAAAATGCATGGACGTGAAGGAAGCTAGAGTAGTATGCCAGGACAGAAAAGTGTGGCGACAAATAGTTTGTAAACAGAGTGACAGTAGAATGAATGACGCCTGAAACAAAGACCTTGGAAACTAATGGGCCCAAGTGGGGAACCATACATGACAATTTTGTGAGGCTCTTCACTTGGGGTGATCGCTAGAGAGATTGATCAGCAACCTGGGTCGGAGCAGTGTTGCGGAACGAACGTGTCATTTAAATAAATAACACGAGAATTCTAGATCAATCAAAAATATCTATACCTAACACTTATATACCTATCTACCTCATACCTATATACCTACCTATCTCATACCTATATACCCATATACACACCACTATTTTCCTACCGAGGAAGTCACGCCTACCCCGAAAGGGAAATGGCTTAATGGTATAATAATAATAATAATAATAATAATAATAATAGGTGAATTTTCAACTGAAAAAGTTACATACATTTATTACTTCAATAATTTGTATTTGTACACGGCTTCGCGTGGATACCCTCTCACGATGCAGAATAAATAATTGTGCTAATCTAAACATTTTCATGCAACTTTGGAAAAAAACCTATAAAATGTCGACGCGTACAAATTTTCACAGAAATGCACAGTAAATGATGAGGAGGTTTGACGGGAGGGTTTCTTCGACAAATAGCCAAACTCTTAATTTGCTCATAAACATATTTTAAATAATTAATAAATCTTGGAAATTTGAAGAGCATAATGGTAATAATGAAGTCATCGGAAAGATATTCTTAATTAATTCTGTAAAAAGTTCACCCTATTCGTTGAAAAATAGCCAAATTCTGATTTTTGTTATGAAAGTTGTTTAAATAATTAATAATTCTTGTAAATTTACAAAACAACATAGAAAAGAGCATCGGAAAGACAATCTTAGTTGCCTCCGTAGAAAAATTGTGTCTATTCCTTGAAAAATACCCAAACTCTGAATATGTTTATGAAAATTGTTTAAATAAATAATAATTATTGCAAATGTGCAAAGTAATGTAAGAAATTCTTATTGGAGACACGTACTTTCTTGCTTCCGTAAACAAATTGAGCCTATTAGTTTCAAAACAGCTAAACTCTCAATTTGTTTATAAAAATTGTTTAAATAATTAATAATACTTGAGAAGTTACGAAGTATCACAGAAAAAAGTCGCCGGAAAGATATTCATAATTAATTCTGTAAAAAAATGTAGCCTATTCGTTGACAAATAGCTGAACTCTGAATTTGTTTATGAATATTGTCCAAATAATTATTAATTATTGTATATTTGCAAAGTATCGTAGAAATATTGATGCACTAAACTAATTGATCCTATTCGTTGAAAAATGACTAAGTTCTTGATTTCTTTATGAAAATTGTTTAAATAATTAATAATTCTTAGAAATTTGCAAAGCATCATATAAAAAAAAAACATCGGAATGATATTCCTAGTTAATTCTGTAAAAAATGTAGCCTATTTGTTAAAACATAGCCAAATTATAAATTTGCAATCAAAATGGTTTAGAACATTATTAATTCTTGCAAATTTACAAAGCAACATCGAAAAGAGTCATCAGAAAGACTTTCCATGTCATCATAGAAAAAAGTAATCGGAAAGATATTCTTTGTTAATTCTATAAAAAAATTTAGCCTATTCGTTGAAAATAGCCAAAATCTGAATTTGTAAAAAAACATAGAAAAAGAGTCTTCTGAAAGACATACTTTTTGACTCCGTAAACAAATTGTGCCTATTCCTTTAAAAATAGCCAAGCTCTGGATATGTTGATAAACATTGTCTAAATAATTAATAATTATTGTAAATTTTCAAAGCATCATACATAGGAAAGAGTTATTTGAAAAACATTTTTTATTGATTCCGTAAACAAATTGAGCCTATTCGTTGAAAAATGGTCAAAATATTAATTTGTTCATCAACATTATTCAGATAATAATTAATTCTTTGAAATTTGCAGAGCATTATATAAAAAAAGTCATCTGAAAGATATTCTGACCTTATTCTGTAAACAATTGAGCCTATTCGTTTAAAAATAGCCAAACTCTTAATTTCTTAATCGAAATTGTTTAAATAATTAATCATTCTTGCAAATTTATAAAGCAAAATAGAAAAGAGTAATCAGAAAGATATTCTTAGTTAATTCTGTAAAAAAATGTAGCCTATTCGTTGACAAATAGCTGAACTCTGAATTTGTTTATGAATATTGTTCAAATAATTATTAATTATTGTATATTTGCAAAGTATCGCAGAAAATAGTTATTGTAAATACATTCTTTGTTGATTCTGGAAACAAATTGGGCCTATTATTTCAGAAATAGCCAAACTCTTAATTTTTTGATGAAAATTTGTTCAAATAATTAATAAATCTTGTAAATTTGAGGAACAATATAGAAAAAAGTCATCTGAAATATATTCTTATTTAATTCTGTTAAAATTGAGCCTACTCCTTGAAAAATAGTCAAACTCTGAATATGTTCATAAAAATGGTTTGAATAAATAATAATTATTGTAAATTTGCAAATTACCGTATAAAAGAGTTATTGGAAATACATTCTTGGTCATCCCGTAAATAAACTGAGCCCATTCATTGAAAAATGGCCGAAATCTTAATTTGTTGAAATAATTAATAATTATTGTAAATTTGCAAAGCATCATAGAAACAGTCATCAGAAAGATATTCTTAGTTAATTCTGCAAAAAGTTGAGCCTATTCGTTGAAAAATAGCCAAACTCTGAATATGTTTATGAAAATTGTTGAAATAATTAATAATTATTGTATATTTGAAAAGTATCGTAGAAAGTAGTTATTCGAATTACATTCTTTCTTCATACCCTGAACTAATTTATCCTATTCGTTGAAAGAAGGCCAAGCTCATAATTTGTTTATGAAAATTGTTTAAATAATTTATAATTCTTGGAAATTGGCAAAGCATCATACAAAAAAGTCAATGGAATGATATTCTCAGTTAATTATGTAAAAAAAATGTAGCCTATTTGTTAAAAAATAGCCAAACTCTTAATTTTTTTATGAAAATTGTTTAAATTATTATTAATTCTTGTAAATTTACAAAGCAACATAGAAAAGAGCCATCAGAAAGACTTTTCATAGCATTATAAAAAAAAAGCAATCGGAAAGATATTCTTGGTTAATTCTAAAAAAAAAACCTTAGCCTATTCGTTGAAAATAGCCAAAATATGAATTTGTGAAGCAACCTAGAAAAAAAGTCTTCGGAAAGACATACTTAGTTGACTCCGTGAACAAATTGTGCATATTCCTTGAAGAATAGGCAAACAAGATTAATTAATTAATAATAGAATACGTAAGTCAACATTCATCATTAGATTGAATAATTTTGTAAAGATTTTAATGAAAAGGAGTGAAAAAAAGAATTGAATTGTGTTTTCGAAGGATGTGAGGTGTTTTTAAGAGCTAAAGACATGCGAAGTTCATTAAGAATTCAGCTAATACAAACCACGTGACCCCACACCGTTGGTTCATTCATTCCGTACCGGGTCGCTGGCATGAATGGGAAGGGAACGTGCGGTTTCCACTACTCGCCATAGTGACCCATTTCTCCTCATTGTTTAAGTTTAAACGCTCTGCTGACTGGAAAGTGGGGAAAGCCAATTCATACTTTTCTTTACAATAAACCCCCCTCCCCCTTCCAATCCCAGTTTCCCTCTTAAAACTCCCTTGATTCATATTGACTTCTTGTTTCCAAATTTGGAAACGTCATTAATTTAAAAAATGTCTAATAAATAATGTTTAATAATTAATGCAACTATTAAAAAGCGCATGGCGCCATTTTCGAATAATTCTCGTAACTACTCTACTGTTCTTGTCGGGAAACGCTCGGACTTCACCTTAGAGGTCCGGGGTTCGATCCCTGAGCCGGTGTATCTTGAAATTTTGCGTTGTACCATTACCGAGGTTCTGGTGGTTCGGATACCACCCTAAGCTGTAGGTCATCATCGGATCACTTGATTGCATTATAATAATGAGTCCGCTTTAAAATTTTTTTTAAATGTTTCAAGAGAAAGACAAAATGTTCTCCAAAATTCTGGGAAAATTTAAACTGATTTTTTATTAAAAAAAAAAAGGTTTTAGAGAAAATTGACAAAGATTTCAAAACATTTAAAATTATTTCTGAATGTTTCGAAAAATAATATGGACGATTTTAAAACCAAAAGTTTCAATTAGCAAGATTACAAAGTTTTATTAAAAAATCGATCAAGTTTAAGAGGCATTTAGAAATTTTAAAAAGATTCAAAATTAATTTAAAAATTAAAAACATTTTTAAAAAGTTTTAAAAAAATGTAAACATTTTTTAATATTTGGAAATAAAAATTTTGAAGTTTCTTAAGGTTTTTGAAACGCTTCATGATAAGAAAAAAAATTTCTAAAATTCGTGGGAAAATTTAGACTGATTGTTTGTTTTGAAAAATTAATTTTGAGATAATATTTTTAAAAAAAATTGAAAATTATCATCACAGAATCTCTCGCAGAATCTGGAAGATTTTAAGGCAATTTTTTTAATTCTTCAGAATTTTAAGAAAAAATTTGGAAAAATTCGACTAATTTAAAAAGATATTTAGAAGGTTTCAAAGTCTTGGAAATGTTTAAAAAAATATTTTTAAATTTAAAAGTATTTCCAAAAATTTCAAACAAAATGTAAATTTTTGAAGATTTCAAAAAACTGTCCAAGCTTTTTAAGAAGTTTGAAAGACTTAAAAAAAATTTTCTTTAGATTCTTTGGAAAATTTTAATAATTCTTTATTTCGAAAAATTAATTTTAAAGACAATTTGGGAGTAAATTTTTTAATTTTGAAAGATTTTTTTTTAATTTTAGGAATAGTCAACGTCAGTTTTAAAGATATTTAGTTATCTTCTAAACTTTTAAAAGTCCTAAATATCTATTAAAGTGACTCGATTTTTTCCTAAAATTTTGCAACATCTTGAAAAAATTATATTTTTTTGGCATATCTGAAATCTTCCTAAATATTTTGGAATTTTCTCAAGTATCTTAGGAAAATTATATATTTATATAAGCTTAAAAACAAATAAACAAATTTACTTAAAAAATAAATAATTCTAAATTTTTATTTTGTATTCGAAATTATTATTTATCCCCTAAAATTATAATTTGGGTGGGTTTTTTTTTTCATGACTAAACTATCTTTTTTGGTTAAAAATTGAACAATTTGGCTCAAAATTCTCTTTTTTGTCATTTGGAAAAATGTCAACTTTTTTGTTTAAAAATGCATCTGGTACAAATGATTTTTTTTGGTTTAGGATTCAGATATTTTTGATTTGAAAATGAATCTTTTTTCTTGAGTATTTCACTATTTTGTTAAAAATTCGTTTTTTGTTGTTGAAAATTAATCTTTTTTTTATTGTCAGTCAAATTTTGACTGATTTCGAGTGTTGAATTTGGTGAGCTCAGTATTTTTAGTTTGTTTGAAGAATTTTAATTCAGAAATAATTTTGCAATTTTATTATAGAAGACAAATCAGTCAC
The DNA here is from genome assembly GCA_932195095.1 of Andricus curvator. Lineage (NCBI taxonomy): Eukaryota > Metazoa > Arthropoda > Insecta > Hymenoptera > Cynipidae > Andricus > Andricus curvator. Next base: position 13,170 of record CAKNYM010047803.1, read on the forward strand.
TTCTATGGACTGAAAATCAGTAATTTCAAGTGTCTGATTCAGTCAGCAATATTGACTGATTCGTCTATTAAAACAACTGTTTTGTTAATAGAGGTCACTGATCTGAAAATCAGTCATTTCAAGTAACTGATTCAGTCAGCAATATTGACTGATTTGTCTGTTAAAGGACTCTTTTTTCCAGTAGAAATTACTGCTCTGAAAATCAGTGACTGATTCAGTCAGCAATATTGACTGATTCTTTTGTAAAAATTACCTTTTTGTCAGTAGAAATGACTGATCTTTCAGTCAAAGCATGCTTAATTAATCTAATCAGTCAAATTTTAACTGATTTAAGGGCATGTGACACAGCGAAATACCTATATTGCCGACCTCACTTTATCAGTTAAATGAATTTTTTTTTGTACCTGAGAACTTTTAAAAGAAGTAAAATATCGAGCTGAAACTTTGGAAAATGTATTAGAATACAATAAAGTACGTTAAAGTACTTCATTTGGGTAGGAACTTCACTAAAAATTATTTCCGAACAAATTAAAACTGGGAGCCTATTATCACATATTTTTTCTGAACCTCGAGATTTTTTGAACGTTCGAACTTTTTTTATACATAAAATATCGGCCTCAAACTTTCAGAAATGCAAGAGTTGACAGGAAACTACGTTAAATGCCGTCATTCAATAATAAAAGATCTAAAAAAAATTATTTCAACTAAATCACATCCGACTCTAGAACGAGCCAGCTGTTAGAGCCTTGCGTAGTAGCCGACAGAGGTTTGAGGCCGATATTTTATGTATAAAAAAAGTTCGAACGTTCAAAAAATTTCGAGGTTCAGAAAAAATATGTGATAATAGGCTCCCAGTTTTAATTTGTTCGGAAATAATTTTTAGTGAAGTTCCTACCCAAATGAAGTACTTTAACGTACTTTATTGTATTCTAATACATTTTCCAAAGTTTCAGCTCGATATTTTACTTCTTTTAAAAGTTCTCAGGTACAAAAAAAAATTCATTTAACTGATAAAGTGAGGTCGGCAATATAGGTATTTCGCTGTGTCACATGCCCTTAAATTTAGAGTGTTGAATTTGTCGAGATAAGTATTTTTAGTTCTTTTGAAAAATTTTAATTCAGACATAATTTTGCAATTTTATTATAGATGACAAATCAGTCACTTTTATTGACTGAAAGTCAGTAATTTTAAGTGCCTGTTTGATTCAATCAGCAATATTGACTGATTCGTCTATTAAAACGACTGTTTTGTCAATAGAGGTCGTCACTGACCTGAAAATGAGTAATTTCAAGTGACTGTTTGTTTCAGTATGCAATATTGACTGATTCATCCGTTAAAACGACAGTTTTGTCAGTAGAAGTCACTGATCTGAAAATCAGTCATTTCAAGTGACTTTTTGATTCAATCAGCAATATTGACTGGTTCGTCTATTAAAACGACTGTTTTGTTAATAGAGGTCACTGACCTGAAAATGAGTAATTTCAAGTGACTGTTTGGTTCAGTATGCAATATTAACTGATGTGTCTGTTAAAACGACTCTTTTGTCAGTAGAAATTACTGCTCGGAAAATCAGTGACTGTTTGATTCATTCAGCAATATTGACTGATTCTTTTGTAAAAACTACTGTTTTGTCAGTAGAAATGACTGATATTTCAGTCAAAGCATGCTTAATTAATCTAATCAGTCAAATTTTAACTGATTTAAATTTAGAGTGTTGAATTTGTCGAGATAAGTATTTTTGGTTCGTTTGAAGAATTTTAATTCAGAAATCATTTTGCAATTTTATTATAGCTGACAAATCAGTCACTTCTATTGACTGAAAGTCAGTAATTTCAAGTGCCTGTTTGATTCAATCAGCAATATTGACTGATTCCACTATTAAAACGACTGTCTTGTCAATAGAGGTCACTGACCTGAAAATGAGTAATTTCAAGTGACTGTTTGGTTCAGTATGCAACATTGACTGATTCGTCTGTTAAAACGTCTCTTTTGTCAGTAGAAATTACTGCTCTGAAAATCAGTGACTGATTCAGTCAGCAATATTGACTGATTATTTGGTAAAAACTACTGTTTTGTCAGTAGAAATGACTGATCTTTCAGTCAAAGCATGCTTAATTAATCTAATGAGCCAAATCGTTTGAAGAATTTTAATTCAGAAATAATTTTGCAATTTTATTAAAGCTGACAAATCAGTCACTTCTATTGACTGAAAATCAGTCATTTCAAGTGACTGATTCAGTTAGCAATATTGACTGATTCGTCTGTTGAGTCGACTGTTTTGTCAGTAAAAAATACTGATCTTTCAATCTTTCAATCTAACAGTCAAAATTTGATTAATCTAATTAGTCAAATTTTGACTGATTTTACTTTAGGGTGTTGAATTTGGTGAGAAGTATTTTTAGTTTATGGAAGATTTTTAACTAATTGTTTATTAATAATAACAGAATAAGTCGTAAAAAAAAATTTCCACATTCGGAAGAAGTTTTTGTTTATTTTCGTGAATGAAACCGGGATGATTGTATTGTTTGAAAGAACGCGATCCAACTCTTTTGCCAACCAATGGCACGTGGCCTTCGACGTCATTCATCACATGCCGTCATCCGGTCTGATTTCAGTCTTCGGTGTGTCAACGTACGTGTGACGTTGCTGCAAAGAATTTTATGCGAAAAGTCTTACTACACACTCAGCATTTCCACGTGTGTGGTCAACAATTTCCGGTGGTAATTGAACAATTTTTCTTCAAAATATTTTAACATTCATTTGAAAATTTTCCCATGAATCTTAAGACATTTTTTTATTCTTCTGAAACCTTGAAAAATTTCTAAAGAGCTTCTAAGTTTTTTCAAAATCTTCAAAAATCTACATTTTGGTTAAAAATTTTTGAAATCTTTTCAAGTTTTAAATTATTTTTGAATACTTTTGAAACGTTTAAACCTTTTATATATCTTTTAAAAATTCAAAATTTTCTTTAAAGAAATGGTAAATTCTTCCTAATTAAAAAAATTGCCTTGAAATCTTGCGGATTCTTTGTTTGACAATTTTGGAAATCTTTTGAAATGTTTTGAAATTTTTCAAAATATACTCTTTAAATTAATTTTTTTAATTATCCGATCATTTTTTATTGTTAATAGTTCATTTTAAATTTTCTCACAAATCTTAAGAAATGTTTCTTATTATCTTTAAAATTTTTTTAATTCTTTTTCGAAATTGTAGGAAATGATTTGAAATGTTTTGAAATATTTTTCAGTTTATTCTTAGAATTCATTATTCAAAATAAAAAATCATTAGAAAGTTTCCCATGGATTTTAAGAAAATTTTGTTATTTGTATTATATATTATTTGACCTTTCAAAATTCTTAAATAGTTTCCAAGCTTTTTCAAAATCTTCAAAAATCTACATTTCGTTAAAAAAATTTTGAAATCTTTTCAAGTTTTAAATCATTTTTGAATATTTTTAAAAGGTTTAAACCTTCTATATATTTTTTAAAATGAGTCGAATTTTTCCAACAAAATAAAAAAATTCTTCATAATTAAAAAAATTACCTTGAAATCTTCCGGATTCTTTTTTGGCAATTTTGGAAAAATTTTGAAATGTTTTGAAATTTTTAAAAATATTCTCTTTAAATTAAAATTTGTAATCTCTTAAAATCACTCAATTTTGTTCTAAAATATTATAACCTTGCAAAATTGAAAAATCTGGCTTTAAAACTGTTTTTATTGTATAAACAATTATTTTTGTTAGCTTGAATTAATTATTGCCTCACTCTAAATGAAAAGTGGACAAAAAGTAGAAAATTTGAGAAAAAACTGCAACTTTCTAACATTATTCTAAGAGAGTATTATTATAAATAGTAATAAATGGTTTAAACAATCATTTCTGTTAAATTTAATTAATTATTGCCTCGCTCTAACTGAAACATCTAATTATCAGTCGAAAGTAGTATTTTATGAGTTAGAACAAATTTGTCTGCAAGAATACGGTAAAAAATCATAATTAGCGTAAAAAAGTCACAAAATCCAATTTTTCACTTATGGGGTTTTTTCGGGACCCTATAAAACAAACTTAGGGGGGTGATATTTCAAAAATAATTCTTCATTTGTATTCTATAGCAAATTTTGAAAAGAAATTTGACTTTCAACTCGTTTCACCTGATGTTGGCGATTCTAAATAAAATTTATTTTTCTTATCGGAAGTACGTCTTAAACTTCATGGGGCTTGTGAAATCTCTAAACATCATTTTTTTTAAAAAAAAAAAGAAAAACTTATTAATTTTTTTTGTGGATTCGAGAAAAAAGATTCCAATGCTAATCATAATCATTTAACATTATTTTGAAACTATACAATTTCTTATAAAAAGATTTTTTTTCTCGTTTCTAAATGTCAACCAAAATTTTTAGTCTTTCCCCTATTTTTCCCCTTTTTCCTGAAAAAATTACCGTATTTTCCCTTTTTTCAACTCCTTTTGCGCTTTGATCCATGAATTCGAGATCTAAATTGGAAAATATGAATAATTCTTTTTATTCTACTTCCTGTGTTTTAAATTTAGTGTTTTTCAAAGATAATTTTATTTAGTTTTATTTATTTGCTTCTGAAAAATTTGGAAGCACGTGTCGTTTCGACGCACTCCCCCCTGTATACTTTGAGTCTTTCAGCGGATGCAAATCTAATTTATGCAGGCCGTTGAAACGAATCCTAAGTTACACGTGGAGCACTTCGTACCTAGAACTCCACTATAATAAATGTTAAAGCGGGCACGTGTTTCCCTTCCGCATTAAAGCGATTGGTCCTTAAATGGACTCAAATCGAATTCATTCGAATCACTTTATGCGAAAATGACGCATGTCCATCACAATTATTTTCCAACTACACACACTCCAATTGTTGCATTCCAATCCATTCACAAAAGTCACAAATTGAAAAATTAAGATATTTTTTTATAGAAATAAGGGGCCGTCCATAAGGGGTCGTCCATAAAATATGTTACCAATTTCAGGGGAGGGGGGTCACGCCAAAAACTCTTCCAAAAGCTCTTCGCCTGGGATGATTGCTAGGGAGGTTGATCAGCGACCTGGGTGCATGCAGTGTTGCGGAACGAATGTTTCATTTAAATAAAGAAGACGGAAATTCTAGATTAATCTAAAAATCTACCCCCCCCCCCCCTGCTCCTTATACCTTTTTCCTATTTTCAAAGAATTCTTATTTTTTTCAAGAAACTTCCGTTTTTCTCCTTTTTCTCATTTTTGTTGTTGCGTGAATGTGAACTGAATAAACAGGATCCATTAAGAAAGTCGAACTATTTTTGGTTGAAAATTAATTTATTTGGTTGAAAATGCAACTATTTTGTCAATAAGTCATCTTTTTTGGACAAACACATTTTTTTTTTTTTAACAAATTCAGAGTATGGCCATTTTTCAAAGAATAGACTTTTGGCTATTTTTCAGCGGATAGGCTTTTGGCTATTTTTCAACGAATAGGCTCAATTTTTTACAGAATTAACTAAGAATATCTTTCCGGTGTCTTTATGGTATGATGCTTTGCAAATTTCTAAGAATTATTATTTAATTCAACAATTTTCATAAACAAATTAAGTGCTTGGTCTTTTTTTCAATGAATCTTCTTTTTCCCTCTGTTTTCAAGAAACTTCCGTTTTTTCCAAATAGGACCCATTAAGAAAATCGAACTATTTTTGGTTGAAATGTCTACTATTATATTTTTCGTGCGGAATTCATCTAGTTTAGTTAAACATTGTACCATTGGTTGAAAATTAATTAATTTAGTTGAAAATGCAACTTTTTGTCAATAAGTCATCTTTTTTGAACAAATAAATTTTTTTTGTCATAAACAAACTCAGAGCTTGGCTATTTTTCAATGAATATACTTTTGGCTATTTTCAGCGATTAGGCTTTTGGTTATTTTTCAACGAATAGGCTCAATTTTTTTTACAGAATTAACTAAGAATATCTTCCCGATTACTTTTTTGTATAATGCCTTGCAAATTTCCAAGAATTAATAATTATTTAAACAATTTTCATAAACAAATCAACAGCTTGGCCTTTTTTCAACGAATCTTCTTTTTCCCCCTGTTTTCAAAAAACTTTCGTTTTTCCCCTGTTTCTCATTTTTTTTGGCCTAAATGTGAACTGAATTAATAGGACCCATTAAGAAAATCTAACTATTTTACGTTGAAAAAGTCTGCTATTATATTTTTCGTGCGGAATTCATCTAGTTTGGTTAAACATTCTACTATTTCGTTGAAAATTAATTTATTTTGTTGAAAATGCAACTATTTTGTCAATAAATAATCTTTTTTGAATAAACAATTTTGTTGTTGCGATAAGCAAATTCAGAGCTTGGCCATTTTTCAACGAATAGACTTTTGGCTATTTTCAGCGAATAGGATTTTGACTATTTTTCAGCGAACAGGCTTTTGGCTATATTTCAACGAATAGGCTCAATTTTTTTACAGAATTAACTAAGAATATCTTCCCGATGACTTTTTTGTATGATGCTTTGCAAATTTTCAAGAATTATTATTTAATTTAACAATTTTCATAAACAAATTAAGAGCTTGGCCTTTTCTCGATGAATCTTCTTTTTCCCCCTGTTTTCAAGAAATTTCCGCTTTTCCCTGTTGATCATTTTTTTGGCTTAAATGTGAACTGAATTAATAGGATCCATTAAGAAAATGGAACTACTTTTGGTTGAAAAGTCTACTATTATATTTTTTATGCGGAATTCATCTAGTTTGGCTAAACATTCTACTATTTGGTTGAAAATTAATTTATTTTGTTGAAAATGCAACTATTTTGTCAATAAGTCATCTTTTTTGGGCAAACAATTTTTTTTTTGTCATAAATAAATTCAGGGGATGGCCATTTTTCAACGAACAGACTTTTGGCTGTTTTTCAGCGAATAGGCTTTTGGATATTTTTCAACAAATAGGCTCAATTTTTTACAGAATGAACTAAGAATATCTTTCCGATGACTTTTTTGTATGGTGCTTTGCAAATTTCCAAGAATTATTAATTATTTAAACAATTTCCATAAACAAATTAAGAGCTTGGCCTTTTTTCTACGAATCTTCTTTTTCCCCCTGTTTTCAAGGTGCGAAATTCATCTAGTTAGGCTAAACATTCTACTATTTGGTTGCAAATTAATTTATTGTGTTGAAAATGCAACTATTTTTTTCAATACGTCATCTTTTTTGGGCAAACAAATTCTTTTGTTTATTTTGTCATAAACAAATTCAGAGCTTGGCCATTTTTCAACGAATAGACTTTTGGCTATTTTTCAGCGAATAGGCTTTCGGTTATTTTGCAACGAATAGACTCAATTTTTTTACAGAATTAACTAAGAATATCTTCCCGATGATTTTTTTGTATGATGATTTGCAATTTTCCAAGAATTATTAATTATTTAAACAATTTTCATGAACGAATTAAGAGCTTAACCTTTTTTCAACGAATCTTCTTTTTCCCCCTGTTTTCAAGAAACTTCCGTTTTTCCCCTTTTTCTCATTCTATTTTGGTTAAACATTGTACTATTTGGTTGAAAAACAATTTATTTTGTTGAAAATTCAACTATTATGTCAATAATTAACCATTTAATTAACCATTTTTTTAGAACTGAAAATATAACTATTCCATTTTTGGTTAAAAAGTTATATTTTTCATTTGAAAAATCAACTGTTTGGTTAAAAATTAAACTATTTATTTGAAAAATGGCCTACTTGGTAGAAAAATAACTTTTTTGTTGAAATTTTATTGTGGAGAATTCATGCATTTTGTTGAAAATTTGTCTTTTTCAGTAGAAAATTAATCTTCTTTTTTGAAAATTCGTCTTTTTGGCTGTGAATTCAAGTCCCGTATTTTAAAAGATTCTAAGGAATTTTTAATAGATTTCAATAATTTGAAGGGTTTCAAAGATTTTTGGGTATTTTATATAAAATTCTAATGAATTTTTAAAAGCCTATAAACGTTTCAAAGGATTTCTAAAGACTTTAAAGGATCTGAAATATGTTTAGGCATTTTTATATATTCCAAGAACTTTTCAAGTTCTTCAACAAATTTAAAAGGATTTTAAAATATTTTAAAAGACTTGAAGTTTTTTAGGACATTTTAAAAGTTTCAAGGAATTTTCAATTGATTTCAATTTTGTAAAGGATTTGAAATATTTTAGGGCATTTTAAATGATTTCAAGGCATTTTTAAGAGATAAAAAAATGTTTAAAGGGATATCCACGGGTTTTAACAATTTTAGGGTATTTTTAAAAATTCCAAATAATTTTTAAGAGCTTCAAAAAGTTTCAAGGGATGTAACATTTTTTTTCGAGATTTGAATGATTTTAGGGTATTTTTAAAAATTCTGAGCAATTTTCAGTTGATTTCAGTTATTTAATAGGATTTCAAAGGATTTGGTATATTTTAGGGTATTTTATAAGATTCCAAGGAGTTTTCAATTAATTTCAATAATTTAAAGGGATTTTAAAGAATTGTAAAGATTTTAGGATTATTTTTAAAATTTCAAGGAATTTTGAAAAGGGTTTTTAAAGAATTGGAAGATTTTTGTTAGAAAATTTAAGAAGATTCGAAGGAATTTTTAATTGATTTCAATAATTTAGGGGAATTTGAAAGTGTTTGAAATATTTGTTGGTATTTTAAAATATTTCAAGGCATTTTCAAGAGATTACAAATTTTGCAAACAGATTTCCAAGGGTTTTAATGATTTTTGGGTATTTTAAATTTTCAATGAAATTTTTAATAGATGTAAATTTGTTGAAGGCATTACAAGAATTTTAAAGATTTTAGGGTATTTTCAAAACTTTCAAGGAATTTCCAAGAGCTTTGCAAAGATTCAAGGGATTTCAAATTTTTTTTAAGGATTTGAATGATTTTAGGATATTTTTAAACATTCCAAGGCATATCCAAGAAATTAAAAAAATTTTAATTGATTTCAATAATTTAAAAAAGTTTCAAAGAATTTTAAAGATCTTAGGCTATTTTTAAGATCTTCAAAAATTACAAGGGATTTAAAAAGATTTTACATGATTTGAAATATCTTAGGGTATTTTTGAATAGATTTCAACAATTATAAGAATAAAAAGATTTTAGTGTATTTTTAAAAATTGCAATTAATTTTCCATTGATTTTAGTATTTTAATGGGATTTCAAAGGATTTGAAATATTTTACGGTATTTTTAAAGATTCCGAAGCATTTTTAAGAATTTAAATAAATTTTTCAGAAATTCAGGGTGGAATATTTTCATATTTTGTAATTGTTTTTAATTTACCATGAAGTCCCAAGACTATTATAATTATTATTATTTATAAAAAAAAAGGGTTTTAATTATAAAACATCGCTGTTTTTCTTATTTGTAATCATAATCCATTTTCTATAAATAATAAATATTGCAATAGTCAGACAAAAATTAGGCAATAGTTAGGGAATTTTGAAAATGAAGATTTGCGGCTACCATGAATAACTTTTTTTCCTATAACGTGATACATTCTCAAAAAAGTAGACAATTTTCCATTTTTTCTTTATTTTCGTGAATTTCCCATTTTTTTCCTCAATTATTTATTTTGGTACTTTTCTTCAAATTTTGTTTATTATTTTTCTCTCCCTTTCTGAGTCTGCTTTATTATTATTATTATTATTATACCATTAAGCCATTTCCCTTTCGGGGTAGGCGTGACTTGCTCGGTTGGGGAATAGTATTGTATAGGTTGAATAGGTATATAGGTGTAAGGTTGTAAGGTATGTAGACATGTAGGTATATAGGTATAAGGTAGATAGGTATATGGATGTTAGGTATAAATATTTCAGATTGATCTGGAATTCTCGTGTTATTTATTTAAATGACACGTTTATTCCGCAACACTGCTCCGACCCAGGTTGCTGATCAATCTCTCTAGCGATCACCCCAAGTGAAGAGCCTCACAAAATTGTTATGTATGGTTCTCCACTTGGGCCCATTAGTATCCAAGGTCTTTGTTTCAGGCGCCATTCATTCTACTGTCACTCTGTTTACAAACTATTTGTCGCCACACTTTTCTGTCCTGGCATACTACTCTAGCTTCCTTCACGTCCATGCATTTTTTCATGCAAGCTCTTGTGTTTCTATGGCTTCTTATGTCTCTACGGATCAATGTCTCATTTACAGATTCTAACCATTCTTTCGGCGGTCTACCTCTGGGCATTCTACCATTTACTTTACCTTTATACACTTGTTTGGTCAGTCGTTCACCTTTCATTCTTTCAAGATGTCCGAACCATCTTAACTGATTTCTTTCACATATGTCAACTAGTGTCTCTCCTGTACCACATTCTTTGAGGATAGTCTCGTTTCGGACTTTGTCCATCAGTGTTTTCCCGCATATTATGCGCAGAGGTTTCATGCCGATCGCGTTAATTTTACTCCTGTCCTTTTCTTGACAGGTCCATGTCTCGCTACCGTATAGTACAGTCGGTACGAATATAGAATTATGTATGGCCATTTTAGCTTTTTTTGATATGTTTTTATTTGTGAGGATGGATCCTACTCTACCGATAACCTGTCTACCCTTATTTATGCGCCTATCTAACTCCCCATCTATTTTTCCATCGCTAGTGAATAGACTACCTAGATACACGTACTGGTCAACTTGTTCTAATCTCTCATCATTTATGATAATGTTGCATATTGTTTTCTCACTTTTTCCCTCAAACACCATGATTTTTGTTTTATTTACGTTAATTTTGAGTCCCATGTCCTTCATGCTTGTATTAAGTTTATTCAACATTCTTTGCAAATCCTCGACTGATTCTGCCATAACAATCTTGTCATCTGCGAAAGCTAACCCACGTACCTTGACTGTTTGGAGATCTACACCTTCTTCGTCGAAGAGTGCAGTTCTTAGACACTTATCCATGAATATGATAAATAGCCACGAGGACATAACGCATCCTTGTTTCACGCCTTGCATAATATCAAACCAGTCACTCAGTTTCCCGTTTACCCTTACGCTCGCTTTACTACCTGTATATATTGTTTTTATTGCTTGCAGGAGCCCTCCATTTACTCCGTACTCTTTAAGAACTTCCCAAAGTTTACTTCTATTTACCGTGTCAAATGCTTTTTCTAGGTCAATAAATGCACAGAAAACTTTCTTTCCTACTCTCAAGCTTTTTTCTGTGATCTGTCTTAGGCTAAATATCTGATCTGTACATGATCTTCCTGGCATAAATCCACTTTGGACTTCCCATATCTTTTCTTCTGTAATTTCCATTACCCTACGAATAAGTATTTTTGAGTATATTTTACTTACGGTACTTAGTAGACTGATACCTCTGTAATTGCTGCAGTTGCTTTTGTCTCCCTTTCTTTTGTATATTGGTACGATAATCGCTTTTCTCCAATCGTCCGGGACTTCTCCCGTCTCGATACATAAATTTATCAATTCGCACAACCTGTGAGGTATGTACTCGCCACCGTATTTAAGCATTTCAGCGCTGATACTATCTACACCAGCAGCCTTACCGTTTTTCAAGTTCTTTATTATGTTTTTGACCTCAGTGACACATACTTTTTCAATTGGGTTTTCTAATGCATTATGTTCTATGTCGCAGTTTTGTTGTCCTATATCTTTACCTCCTAATAGTTCTTTAAAAGAGTCTTTTAAAGCGTCTACTATCCCATCTATATCATATAGCATTTCACCTTTGCTGTTTCTCATGCTCGCAAACTCTGTATTTTTACTTTCCTTCAACTGTTTATATAGTAGTTTCATCATTCCTTCAAAGCTGTTTTGTATTTTCCTCTCTTCTTCTGTTCTCATTTTCTCTTTACTCTCTTTGACTAGTCGTTTAACTTTTCTCTTTTTGTGTCTGTAATCATTTTTAAGTCTATTTCTCTCCTCATCGCTAAGACCTGTAATTTGCAACGTTCTTTCGTGCGCTTCTCTCTTTTCTTTTTGGGCTGACTCAATTTCATCATTCCACCATGCATCACCAGATTTTCTTCCAACAACTGCCGTACCACATACTTCGGTCGCAGTTTCAACGATGACATCCCGTAGCAAAGTCCACATGCCCTCTAAATCTTTACTGTTTATTAATCCCTTCCAAATTGTCTCATCTATACGTTCGTTTAACCTATTTTGAAAGTCTATTCGCACTTCCGGTTTTTGTAAATTTTCAATCTTTATTCGCGTTTGTTTTGTTTTTGTTGTTTTCTTTCTTCTCCATCCCCGCCCTAAATTTATTTTGGAGACTAAGAGGTAATGATCAGTATTGCATTCGGAACCCCTCATGACTCTTGTATCTTTCACTAGTTCTCTTAGTCTTTCATCCGCAATAACAAAGTCAATTATACTGTGGCTATTTCCTTTACGCCAGGTGTACATATGGATCATTTTGTGTCTAAACCAAGTATTTGTAATAAATAGGCCCTTTTCTAAGCATAAGCTAACTAATTTTTCCCCGTTATAGTTTTTTTTGGTTGCATCCCCAAATTTACCTAGCACCCTTTCTGTATCTGTATCCTGACGTTGAACGCCGACCCATCCGTTCATATCTCCTAGCAGAATTATTCTTTCACCTTGATCGCAGGTACTTATTGTGTCATTTAAAGTGTCCCAGAAAGCGTCTTTGACTTCTCGCGGCTCACTGTCAACTGGGGCGTAGCACGCTATGATAAATAACCTTCTGATTCCTACCTTCATTCTAGCCCACAACAATCTGGGAGATACAAAATCATGATCTTTGAGATGCTGTCTTGCTTTTTCATTCATAATTAAACCGACCCCTTGACTACGATTTGATTCACTACCTACTCCTGACCATATTTCAAAACCGCCTTTCAACACCCCATTTTCTATGTTTCTACTTTCGCAACCCTTTTTCTTCGTCTCAGGTACACATAAAATATCTAGTTTCCTTGCATGCATAGTTTCTCGTAGTTCTCTTACTTTAAGGTCGTTCACTCCTCTAGCATTCCAGACACCCAGTCTCCATTCATCGCCTGAAACTCGACTTTTACGTTTACCGTGTGTATGCATTTCGTCAATCCAAGTTTCAGTCCATTCCGAGGCTACTTTATTGTTTGTATTATTCATGTTTAGATTGTACACCCAACTATCACCTTTATGCGCGAAATTTGTTTTGCGAGCCGAAATCATGTCCAAGTTAAGTGATTATTCGTTGTAAGGTGGATAGTCTATCTGTAACGTCAGTCCCACCAATACTTCTGTTACTGTGTAGGGGGGGGGGGGAGGTGAGGAAAGAGAAAGGAAACCGAGAGTCTCAATAACTTAAATTAATAGGATCCATTCAGAAATTGGAACTATTTTTGGTTGAAAAGTCTACTATTATATTTTTCGTGCGGAATTCGTCTAGTTTGGTTATCATTGTGCTATTTGGTTAAAAATTAATTAATTAGGTTGACAAAGCAACTATTTCGTCAATAAGTCATCTTTATTGAACAAACAAATTTTTTTTTGCCATTTACAACTTCAAAGTTTGGCCATTTTTCAACGAATAAACGTTTGGCTATTTTTCAGCGAAACAGGCTTTTGGCTATTTTTCAACGAATAGGCTTTTGGCTATTTTTCAACGAATAGACTCAATTTTTTTGCAGAATTAACTAAGAATATCTTCCCAATGACTTTTTTGTATGATGCTCTGCAAATTTCCAAGAATTATTAATTATTTAAACAATTTTCATAATCAAATTAAGAGCTTGGCCTTTTTTCAACGAATCTTCTTTTTCCCCTATTTTCAAGAAATTCCGTTTTTCTCCTTTTTTTTCGCTTAAATGTGAACTGAATTAATAGGACTCAGTAAGAAAATCGAAATATTTTTGGTTGCAAAGTCTACTATTATATTTTTCATGCGGAATTCATCTAGTTTGGTTAAAAATTGTACTATTTGGTTGAAGACTAATTCATTTAGTTAAAAATGCAACTATTTTGTTAATAAGTCATCTTGTTTGGACAAACCAATTTTTTTGCTTTTTTTGTCATAAACAAATTCAGAGCTCGGTCAGTTTTCAACGAATAGACTTTTGGCTATTTTTCAACGAATAGGCTCAATTTTTTTACAGAATGAACTAAGAATATCTTTACGATGACTTTTTTGTATGATGCTTTGCAAATTTCCAAGAATGATTAATTATTTAAACAATTTTCATAAACAAATTAAGTGCTTGGCCTTTTTTCAACGTATCTTCCTTTTTCCCATGTTTTCAAGAAACTTCCGTTTTTCTCATTCTTTTTATTTAAATGTGAACTGAATTAATAGGATCCATTCAGAAAATGGAACTATTTTTGGTTGAAAAGTCTACTATTATATTTTTCGTGCGGAATTCATCTAGTTTGGTTATCATTGTGCTATTTGGTTGAAAATTAATTAATTTAGTTGAAAATGCAACTATTTTGTCAATAAGTCATCTTTTTTGAACAAACAAATTTTTTTTTGCCGTATACAACTTCAAAGTTTGGCCATTTTTCAACGAATAAACTTTTGGCTATTTTTCAGCGAACAGGCTTTTGGCTATTTTTCAACGAATAGGCTTTTGGCTATTTTTCAGCGAATAGACTCAATTTTTTTACAGAATTAACTAAGAATATCTTCCCAATGACTTTTTTGTATAAAAAAAAACAATTTTGTAAATGAATTTTTTAGAAATTCAGGATGGAATATTTTCATATTTTGTAATTGTTTTTAATTTACCATGAAGTGCCACGACTATTATAATAATTATTATTTATAGAAAAAGGATTTTAATTATAAAACATCGCTGTTTTTCTCATTTGTAATTATAATCCATTTTCTCTGGATAATAAATATTACAATAGTCAGAGAAAAATTAGGGAATAGTCAGGGAATTTTGAAATGAAGATTTGCGGCTTCCCTGAATAACTTTTTTTTCAAATAACGTGATACATTCTCAAAAAAAGTAGACAATTTTCCATTTTTTCTTTATTTTCGTGAATTTCCCATTTTGTTCCTGAATTATTTATTTTGGTACTTTTCTTCAAATTTTGTTTATTATTTTTCTCTCCCTTTCTGAGTCTGCCTAACTCGTTCCATCTCGCTAGTACCCCTTTTATTTTTCCTAAGTCGTAACTCGTATCCTCCCCTCTTTTCAATTTTTCACTCTTGTCTCTTTTTTAAATTCTGTTTTCCCTTTTTTTCGTTACTCAAATTTTTTTTCACTCCCGAGGGCACGTGCGACCCGCCTTTCGGTACACCTTTGAAGTTACGCGTTTCACTTCTGGGAAGTGCGTATTTTTGGTATGTACTACCATTTCTCCCTCGACGAAGGAAGTCTGATGTGGCCCGATCATTTTCCGTCGACACGCAACGCTCCTGACCTGTGATCTCTTCCCTTTTCAAATTATTCAATTTTCACGAAAAACTCTTCAGGAATTTTCAAAATTAGTCATCTCTTGTTTATTTATCATTTATGGATCTTCAAACCATTATTTATTGAAATTGCCAGTCAGTTTTGTATTTTATGTGATGACTTTGTGAAGCTCTTCGCCTGGGATGATTGCTAGAGAGATTGATCAGCGACCTGGGTGTGAGCGATGTTGCGGAACGAACGTGTTACGCATACTCGGAAAATAATTTGCCCTAATCGTATAATAATATTATTATTAATAATAATAATAATTATGATTGATATTTGTCAATGACAATTTGTGATTGATAAAAAAAAATGGGCAAAAAGTAATTATTTAAGTTGAGTGAGCAGAGAGACAAATTTAAAAAGGGAGGCTAATTTCGTCTCGAGTCTTTGCGATTTCGAAGCCCGAGTTCGATCCCCCACGAATCGATTTTTTTTCATTATTTCAATCCTTTATAATATTAATATTTTAACTCTATTATCAGGGTGGCCATAGGTCAGGGAAATCTTGGGAAAATGAGAGATAATAAATTTGCAATTTTTGAATTTCAATTTGAAATTGTTTTATTCCGTTCACAAAAGGTTCTATGGCTTCTATTTCTTTTTTTTGCAGTTGATTTCTGATGACGATTATATTTTTAATTAAAAATTTTATTATTTTGTTGAAAATTCGCCTTTTTTGGTTGAATTCAACTATTTTTCATTTGAAATTAAAATCTTTTTTGTTGAAAATTAATTTTTTAATTGATAATTCAACTATTTCAGTTTAAGATTTATAATCAATTGATGGTTAAAAATTCAACTATTTTGTTGAAATTTAATTATTTGTTTGAAAATTTAACTATTTTGTTGAAAATTTAATTATTTTGTTGAAAATTCTACTCTTGGCTTGAAAATTCAACTATTTTGTTAAACATACGTTTTTCTTAGTTGGAATATCAGATTTTTTATTTTTCGTTAAGAATTCATTTTTTTTTCGAAAACACGCTTGAAAATTAAACTTCCTGGTTTGAAAACTGAACCGTTTGATTAAAATTCGATTAAAAAAAAAGTTGATTAAAAATCAAGTAATTTCTTTGAAAATGTAACTGTTTAGTTAATAATTTAACTATTTTGTTGAAAATTTAATTATTTGTTTGAAAATTCTTCTCTTTGGATGCAAATTTAACTATTTGTTTAAAGATCTAATTATTTTGTTAAAAATTCTACTTTTCGGTTGGAAATATAGCTATTTTTCAGAAAATTCTTTTTTACATTCTCATTCTAATGAGAAGGTATTGGTTTTATGTAAAATTTGACATAGTCGGTTTTCATCAAATGTCCACGTTTTGAGACCTCCTGAGTCAGAAAAAACGATTTTTACGAAGGTGTCTGTCTGTCTGTAGTCTGTAGTCTGTCTGTCTGTCTGTCTGTCTGTCTGTCTGTCTGTAGCCACGATAACTTTCGAAAAAATGATCAGATTTGATTGAGCTTTGGCACACTTTTTATGGCCGAAAAATAGAGAACGAGTTCGTTAACCAGCTATTTTGGATTAAAATCCAAAAAGTGAGCACATTTTGAAAATTTTTGAGACCACTTTTTTGGAAGATTTGAAAATTCTATGTACGGTTATTACTAGTACGCAAAATGACGAACAAAATATTCTTATGACTTTTCGTGATAAAAAAAAAAATTACTGGAGTTATAGCATTTTCAAAATTCCAAAAAACAAACGAAAATGAACATTTTAAGCCGAAAAACGCACGATATGAAAAAAAGTCAAGAGGAGAAAAACGTTGATTCCTGAACACCCTATAATATTTTCATGACAACTTTTTGAATTTTTCGAAAAATAAAAAATTCAAATTTTTATCGCACAAAAAATTAATGAAAAATCAAAAAAGCCATTTTGCTGTAAAACTATGCAAGATACCAGAAAAGATCATCTCACCAAAATTGTGCACCTAAAAAAGATCTACAAATTTCTTATCATTCACTTTTTGATATGACGCGTAGTTTTTGTTTTATTCGTAAAAAACAGCATTGAAAATAGAAAAATCAAATTTTCAGACGAATATTACCAGCTACGAAAAAATGACCGAAACAAAATTTGTTCATCCATGGAAGAGGTACAAATTTATTGTGACTCATGTTTCGATAGGATGCGTGGTTTTTGTTTTATTCGTGAAAATAACATTGACAGTAAAAAAAATAAAAGTTTTGAAAAAACAATGCAAGGTACGAAAACATATAAATGAACAAAAATTGTGCATTCAAAAAAGACTTACACACCCGTAATCAATTTTTGTGGTAAGAATATATTCAAAATGAAAAAATTAACTTTTTTGATAAACGGCACAAGCTAAAATAAAATGTTAACTAATAAAATTTGTCGCCTCAATAATATCATTACTTTTCATTTGAAATCAAATACAAATTTAGTAATTTGTATATGAAGAACATATAACACGAAGCACAAAGTGCGCGTTCAGTGTATTTACCAAATCGCACGCCGTAAGTGCGCTCAAACTTTTTTGTTTCTATCATACGGTTCAAATTATTTTCAAATCAAATATCGAGCGCGAAGCGCGAGTGTCTGGATGAGAATGTGTTCCTTAAGGTCGATAGAACCTTGAGTAAATAAAGTTCCTTTTCAGTCTAAAATAAAAGCAAATTTAACAATCACTTAATATGTAGAGGTTTTGATAATTTTATAATATTTGCAAACAAACTTTTTCTTTTCATCGAAGTCGAACACGAAGTTCAAAAATCTAGAGGAGCCTAGCGTAAAGCGCAATGCAAATACGCCCGAGCGCGTAGCGCGAGGTGAATACATAATCGAGCGCGAAGCGCGAGATAAATATATGATCGAGCGCGAAGCGCGAGATCCAACAGTCGCGCGCCCTAGGCGCGCTCAAGCTTGCGAGCGAAGCGAGCCGCGCGCGAAGCGCGCCATGAGAATGTGCCCGCGAAGCGGGCAGATTTTTTTGTTTGTTAAAATATCAAATTGTACATTTTTCGTTAAGAGTTCATCTTTCTAATAAAAATTAAAGATTCTAGTTTGAAAGTTCAAATATTTAATTAAAAGTGTAACTATTGTGTAAAAATTCGTCTGTTTTGTTCTAAAGATCCAACTATTTGATTACAAATGCTACAGTTTGATTAAAAATTAATTTTTTTTCTGTTGAAAATTCAGACTTTTTCGTTGAAATTTTATTTTTGTATGTAGAAAATTCAAGTATTTGGTTAAAAATCAACTTATTTCTTTGAAAATTTAACTGTTTATTTAAAAATTCAACTATGTTATTGAAAATTTAAATATTTGTTTGAAAGTTCAACTCTTTGGTTGCAAATTAAACTGTTTGGTTGAAAATTTAATTATATTGTGTAAAATTCTACCGTTGGCTTGAAAATTTAACTATTTTTGACAAAATTAATTTTTGTTTAATTATCAACTTCTAATTTTTTTTAAGAATTCATCTTTTTGTTGAAAATTAAACTTTTTAGTTTGAAAATTCAACTATTTGATTAATAATTCATTTTTTTCTTAAAAATTCAACTTTTTGGTTGAAAATTTATTTTTATTTATTTATTTTTTTTCTAATTATTATTATTTATTTATTTTGCAATTGTTTTTTGTTGAATTTTAATTTTGTTTGAAAATTTGATCATTTGATTGAAAATTCATCTTTGTAGGTTGAAAATTCAATAATTTGCTTACAAATTTCACTATTTTGTTATAATTTTTAAATTATTGTATTGAAAATTTAACTATTTTGTAAAAAAGTCGTCTGTTTTGGTCAAAAATTCAACTGTTTAGTTCAAAATTAATCTTTCTTGATTGAAATAAAGGGAAAACGAAAAATTTGTTGGGGAAAAATCAGGAAATTTTAAAAATGAACTTTTGCTGCCACTCTTTATTATTTATTAGATTAAAGAAAATTTAATTAAATAAATTTTTTTTTAATTGAAATAAAATTTTTTAATTTAATTTTTAGCTCGATTTTTAGCCCCAAAATATTAAGATGTGGATTAATAAATTTTCCAAGAAGAGTCTGACCCTTCGGATGGCTTTGCCCTCTCGCTTGTTTATAGATGCGTATATTTCTATGCTAGTAGTCGTCCGGCGCGGGAGCAAGGAGTGCGTCACGAGTTATTTTTGGGCCACTCCAACTCCATTCCATTTCTCTCTTTCTCTCTCCCATAAGAGAGAAGCGTTCGATTCGCGGTGCCGAGAGAAACTGGTGTAGCGTCAAACATTTACCCCCCCCCCCCCCCCCCCCCCCTCCCCCTACAATCCCTTATCCTCGCCTGGGGTGCGTGCAAAACCGCAGGCCGTTATCGCACATTCCACAAATGCCGACGAGCACGTGTGTCTCATACTTCGCTCCGCTACAACGAGCGAGACTCTTTAAATCTCAAAATTTGATTAAAAAAAGCGAATCCCACAATTTTGTCAATAAAATTTCCAAAGGAATGGCTAAGAACAACCGAAAAAGTGATATTTGCAACGGGAGGCGGGGTTTGCAAAATTGTTGTCGAATTAGGTCAGTGGTTAGAGCGCCCGACTGTTGAGCCAGGTGACCGGGGTTCGATCCGTCACGGATAGGATTTTTAGAAAGTTTTTGTTTTGTTGAAAATTTTGTGGGTGGGTCGAAATATCTGTAGACAATTTGTGAACTGGGAAGTGTTTTTTATTACTTTCAATTTATTTTTCGTATGCCAGTTTTCTCTTAGCATCCATTTTTCAAAATGAAAAATCATTTGAAATTTGCCCAGGAATCTAAATAATTTTTTTATGCTCTTGAAACCTTTAAAAAATCTTAAAAAGCTTCTTTCATTCCAAATCTTCAAAAATCTACATGTTGTTGGAATTTTTTTTAAACCTTCTCAAGATTTTCAAGAATAAATCCTGAATCATTTTAAATTTCTTCCTTAAATCTCAAAATTGAAGAAAAAAATAAAAAATAGCGAATCTCAAAATTCTTGTCGAATTAGGCCAGTGGTTAGAGCGCCCGACTGTGGAACCAGTCGGCCGGGGCTCGATTCCTGACGGATATAAATGTTTTTTCGTTTTTTTTTTCTGTTGGAAATTATGTGGCGGGGCGAAATTTATATTCCGTAGACAAGATCCGAATTGAGAAGTGTTTTTAATTACTTTCAATTTTTTTAATAAGTCATTGGAAAATACCGTTTGCAATAAACTGAGTTCTCTATTTGTCGGACATGCCTGAAACTCTCAAGCCCAGGAGCATGAATGGCGAATTATGCAAATGGCGAATGCCGTCAAGGATGAAAACCATTAGGGTCCCGGCTCGAGCGTACTACCGCGGCTTGTTTTACTATTTCATCGGCCTCACGTGGATTGGTGCAATGCTCGGTACACATTCATCCTACACACCGGGTGTATCCCAAAAAATTACTTAATCAAAAATAATACCCCATGAAGATTGGACTTTCGAAAAAATCATTTTTTAATTAATTATATAATTGTATTATACGTAAGTGTAGTTGGAGATCAGAAAGTACGCTTGGCTTAGTGCATCCGTTACGGACTGATAAACCGGTAGGGGTTCAATCCCCACCAGATCTAATTTTTTTTTAACTTTGTCTATCTCAGATATTCAATTTTTTAATTTTATTACTATTACAGAATTCATAGAACCTATTAAAAAAATTTAAATATTTTTTGGTAAAAGATAATTCTTTTTAATTGATAATTCTACTAATTATATTTTTGGTTCAGAATTCATCTCTTTTGGGTAAAAATTCTACTATTTGGTTGAAAATTAAAATATTGTTTCAAAAAGTAATCTTCTTTGGTAATAAATTTAAGGTTTTTATTAAAAATTCATTTTTTTTGTTAAAAATTAATGTTCTTAATTGAAAATTTAACTATTCCATTTTTGGGTGAAAATTAATCGTTTTTAGTTAAAAATTGATTCAACTTTGACATTTTTCGTTCAGAATTAATCTTTTTTGGTTGAAAATTCAACTACTTGGTTGAAAGTTATTGTTCAAAATTCATTGTATTGGTTGTTATTAATTGTTATGTTGAAAATTCCTCGCTTTTTGGTTAAAAATTAATTTTTTTAATAAAAAAAAATAATAAATATAATAAAATAAAAATAAATAAATAATCAATTTTTGTTTGAAAATTGATCCTTTGTAGTTAAAAATGCAACTATTAAATTTTTCATTGAGAATTAACCTTTTTTGGTTAAAAATTCGTCTTTTTTTATAAAAAAATAATCTTATGGCTTCAAAGCTGAACTGCTTTGTTAAACATTCATTTTTTGGTCAAAGATTGAACCATTTTGTTGAAAGTTCGTTTTTTAAATTATTTTTTTGAACTGCAATTTTAACTATTTCATTTTTTGTTGAAAATTTATCATGTTTAGTTAAATATTCAATTTTTCGATCAAAAATAAATTTTTTGTAGAAAATTTGTCTTCTTGGCTGAAAAATTCAAATTTTTTGTTAAACATTTGGGTTGAAACTTTAGTTATTTTGATAGAAAATATTAAACTATTTATTTGAAAATTAAACTTTTGGTTTAAATATCTACTATTTTGTTTACAATTTAAAATATAAATTAATTTTTTTTTCAATTTAAAATTCGTTATTTTGTGTAGGGTATTCTATTATTTTGCTAGAATATTCTACTAGTTTTTTGAAAATGAACTTTTTTGTTGAAAATTCATCTTTTGGTAGAAAATTAATCTTTTTGGTTAAAAATTCAACTATTTGGTTAAAAAATTTCTCTGTGGCTGAAAATTTCAATATTTTGTTAAAAATTATAATTTTTGTTGTTGAAAATTGATTCTTTCTTTTTTTTTTGAAAATTCAACTATTTGGTTGAAAAAACAACTATTTTGTTGAAAATGCAAAATATTTGGACTTGAAATCTTACGCATTTTATATTGAATTCAATCCGGTACCTATACAATAATTTTATTTTTTATTTATTATTTAACATGTTGTACATGAATAATTAAAATCGAATTAAAATATAAAGAGATTATAGTTCAAATATAAAAACTTTTGGGTGTAAAAGTCTCCTTAGCTCAGTTGCGTCGCTTGTGGAGGAATATTTGCCGGTCAGGGTTCGATCCCCGACGAAGCAACTTTTTTTTTAGCTTCTTTCACATCACTAGAGTTATTTTAATCTAATTTTGTATTAATAATATTTTTAGAACCTTTCGAGGGGGTGTTAAAGTTTCATTTAAAGAATTTTAATTTGTTTATAAAGTTTTTGATATAGGGTTTTTTTGAGATTGTTTTCTATTATGGATCACGGTGTAGATTAAAGTAATTCTTATTGTTAGTGTCGGTGCGCGAGTACGTAGACCTATTGCGTTCATTCCATTCTATTTCGTTCATTCCTGACTGAGGCTCAACTCGACCCGGTCCACTTCCGGTCCTGCTTCCGCCTCCTGTTTGCTATATGCTGTGTCGACGTTACTCGAGCCACGTTTCAGATATATGCTCCGCATTACAAACCGCGTACTTCCTACGTAGCTATTATGCATATTATCATATTATAATGCGAGATTGCCATTGCCTTGAATGAATTCACAGTCCTATCCATGCGTGCAGAACTGCAGGGAAATCTCAATTTTAACTTGGCCAATTCAATTCTTGATTTGGTCACACTTTTAGGGGAAGGTCAAAAACTACGTTACACTTGGGGGCCGTTCAAAAACTACGTCACAACTTATAGGGGCGGTTCAAAAACTATGTCACACTTATAGGGGCAGGTCATAAACTGGGTCACACTTATAGGGGCACGTCAAAAACTATGTCACATTTAGGGGCCATTCAAAACCTACGTCACACTTAGAGGTCGTTCAACAACTACGTCACACTTATAGGGGCCATTCAAAAACTACGTCACGCTTAGGGGCCGTTCAAAACCTACGTCACACTTATAGGGGACGTTCAAATACTACGTCACAC
>CAKNYM010047803.1:36981-51418 GCA_932195095.1 Andricus curvator
CAAAAACTAGGTCACACTTATAGAGGAAGATCAAAAACTACGTCACATTTGGGGGCCGTTCAAAAACTACGTCACACTTATAGGGCCCGTTCAAAAACTACGTCACATTTAGGGGTCGCTCAAAAACTACGTCACACTTATAGGGGCCGTTCAAAAACTACGTCACACTTCGAAGCCGTTCAAAAAATACCTGACAATTATAGGGCCCGTTCAAAAACTACGTCACACTTAGGGGCCGTTCAAAATCTACGTCAAATTTAGGGGCTGTTCAATAAAATACGTCACACTTTTTCCTGACATCCCCTAAAGACGTTACTTACGTTTTGAACAGCCCCCTAGGCCCTAGGGTCACCAGTAGGGTGGTCGAAAAATGCAAAGGAAATTTTTGTTGTTGAATTTTCATGCATATTGTTCCTAACCCAGTGGGCAAAAAAATTAAGGATGTCCTAGAGACGTCTTCGGGACATCCCTAAGACGTCTTTTGGAACATGTCTTTTGGACATCCTAGGGATGCTCTTAAGACGTTAAATGTCATGTCAGATCATGTCATGTTAAATATATATGTCAGTACGAAAGATGTCCCGAGAACGTCCTATGTCTTTAAGACGTCTTCAGAACATTGGACGTCTTAGAGACGTTGATTGTACTGACATTGGACGTCCTAGGAACGTCCCAAGGACGTTCTAGGGATGTTCATGGTTTTGTGCCCACTGGGAAATTTGTTTGAATCCACAAACAAATTCGTTTGAAAAAAAAATTATGTTTAGAGGTTCCGTAAGCATCATGAAGTTTAACCCTTTGCGGCTGATTCGGAATCTAAAGCCGGAATTCCAAAATTCAAAATGGCAGCCAAAAATTAAAAAATTTGTCCCGTGGCTTCGAAATATGTTTTTTGGATGTTTTTGGGTCGCTAATCACGAATCTGAAGTCAAAATTCAAAAAATTCAAAATGCCGGATCCAATGTGGCGGACAGCGCATTTGAAAAATCCGCCATTTTGAATTTTGACTTCAGATTCGTAATCAGTGACCAAAAAAAATACCTGAAGACCCATTTTGAAGCTACGGGACCAGTTTTTCAATTTTTTTCGGCCGCCATATTAGATCCGCCATTTTGAATTTTGAAATTTGTAATTCAGATTCGTACTCAGCGACTCACAGAATCCCCCGGGACCCATTTCGAAGCCACTGGACTTATTCTTATATTTGTTGTCTCCCATGTTGGCTGCGCCATTTTGAATTTTCCAATTTTGACTTCAGATTCGTAATCAGCGACCCAAAAAAAAACCCCGGAGGACCCATTTTGAAGCCACGGTACCAATTTTTTAATTTTTTTGGCTGCCATATTAGATCCGCCATTTTGAATTTTGAATTTTGGAATTCTAAATTAAGATTCATAATCAGCGACCCACAAAATCCCCCAGCACCCATTTTGAAGCCACTGGACTTATGCTTACATTTTTTGTCCGTCTAATTGGATCCGCTTTTTTGAATTTTCGAATTTTGACTTCAGATTCGTAATCAACGACCCAAAAAGAAACTCTGAGAACCCATTTTGAAGCCACGGGACCAGTCTTTTAATTTTTTTAGCTGCTATATTGGATCCGCCATTTTCAATTTTGAAATTTGTAATTCAGATTCGTAATCAGCGACCCAAAAAAAAACCTGAGGACCTTTCTTGAAGCCACGGTACCAATTTTTTAATTTGTTTGGCTGCCATATTAGATCCGCCATTTTGAATTTTGAAATTTGTAATTCAGATTCGTAATCAGCGACTCACAGAATCCCCCAGGACCCATTTCGAAGCCACTGGACTTATTCTTACATTTGTTGTCTGCCATATTGGATCCGCCATATTGGATCCGCCATTTTGAATTTCCTAATTTTGACTTCTGATTCATAGTCAGCGACCCAAAAAAAACCTGAGAACCCATTTTGAAGCCACGGGACCAGTTTTTTAATTTTTTTGGCTGCCATATTAGATCCGCCATTTTGAATTTCGAAATTTGTAATTCAGATTCGTAATCAGCGACCCACAGAGTCCCCCAGGACCCATTTTGAAGCCACTGGACTTATTCTTACATTTTCTGTCTGCCATATTGGATCCGCCATTTTGAGTTTTCAAATTTTGACTTCAGATTCGTAATCAGCCACCAAAAAAAAACCCTGAGGACTCATTTTGAAGCCACGGCACCAGTTTTTTAATTTTGTTTGGCTGCCATATTAGATCCGCCGTTTTGAATTTTGAAATTTGTAATTCAGATTCGTAATCAGCGACTCACAGAATCCCCCAGGACCCATTTCGAAGCCACTGGACTTATTCTTACATTTTTTGTCTGCCATATTGGATCCGCCATTTTGAATTTCCTAATTTTGACTTCTGATTCATAGTCAGCGACCCAAAAAAAACCCTGAGGATCCATTTTGAAGCCACGGGACCAGTTTTTTAATTTTTTTGGCTGCCATATTAGATCCGCCATTTTGAATTTCGAAATTTGTAATTCAGATTCGTAATCAGCGACCCACAGAGTCTCCCAGGACCCATTTTGAAGCCACTGGACTTATTCTTATATTTGTTGTCTCCCATATTGGATCCGCCATTTTGAGTTTTCAAATTTTGACTTCAGATTCGTAATCAGCGACCAAAAAAAAAACCCTGAGGACCCATTTTGAATTCACGGGACCAATTTTTTAATTTTGTTCGCCGCCATATTAGATCCGCCATTTTGAATTTTGGAATTCTAAATTGAGATTCAGCTACCCACAAAATCCCCCAGGACCCATTTTGAAGCCACTGGACTTATTCTTAGAATTTTTGTCTGTCTAATTGGATCCGCTATTTTGAATTTTCGAATTTTGACTTCAGATTCGTAATCAGCGACCCAAAAAAAAAACCCGCGAACTAAAATCTATGCTTCAAAGGGTTAAAACGTATTTTCCATAAGAAAAAAAAATACATTTTTGTACATTTTATTAAGAAATGTCAATATTTGGTGAATCGAGTTGAAACTCATAATATTTCTCTTTACAATAAGCTATAGAATAAAAATAAAGAATTAATTTTTAAATACCACCCCTATAAGTTTGTATAGGGTCCCCAAAGAAAACCTCATAAGTGAAAAATTGTGTTTTGCGAGTTTTTCGCGCTAATTATGATTTTTTTGCGGTTTTTTTTTAGTACGAATTGTTTCTAATACACAAACTGCTACCTTCTACTGATAATTAGATGTTTACATAAATTGATTAAACAATTTATTATTATTTTTAAAAAAATTTTCTATCAGAATAGAGTTAGAAATTCGCGGGTTTCTCTAAATTTTTCAACTTATTTTCTTCTTTTCACTTAGAGCGAAGCAATCATTATTTAAATTTCACAGAAATAATTGTTTAAACTATTTATCATTATTTATAATATTCTGTTAGAATCTGAATCTGTTAATAATATTCTCTTTGAACAATGTTTGAAAGTTGTAGTTTTTTTCTCAAATTTTTAACTTTTTTTCCACCGTTCAATTGAAACGAGGTAATAATTAATGAAATTAAACAATTGCTTAAACAAATTCTTATTATTCATAACTATCTTCTCCTATATTAATTCTAGATATTTGTGCTAATTATAATAATTTTTTTCAGAAAATTAATCTTCTTAGTTAAAAAATTGTCTTACTGGTTGAAAATTCAACTCTGGTTGAATGTTGAACTTGTTTCTTTAAAATTCATTTTTTTGTGAAGATTCATCATTTTAGTTAAAAATTTAATTCTTTAGTTGAAATTATAACTATTTTGCTAAAAATTGATTTTCTTAGTTGAATATTAATTTTCTTAACTAAAAATTTAACTGTTCTATTTTTGGTTGAAAATTAGTCGCTTTGAGTGGAAAATTCAACTATTAGATTTTTCATTGAGAGTTCATTTTTTGCTTGAAAATTCAACTACTTGGTTGAGAGTTTAATTCATGTGTTAAAAAATTTGTTTGTTTGAAGGTTCATTATTTTAGTTGAAAATTTAATTATTTTGTTCATATTTGAATAATTTTTTTAAAAAGTCATCCTTTTTGGTTTAAAAATTCAACAATTTGGTTGGTAGAAAACTCGTCTTTTGGCTTACAAATTGAACTGTTTTGTTAAAAATTCTTCTTTTTGGTTCGAAAATTCTATTAATTTGGTAGAAAATTCAATTATTTGGTTAAAAACGAACTTTTTGGTTAAAAAGGCAACTGTTTGGATAAAAATTAATGAGTTTTGGTTGATGATTCAACTATTTGATGGAAAATTTGGCTTTTTTGGTTTAATTCAGCTGTTTTTTATTAGAAATTAAAATCTTTTTTGTTTAAAGTCTGTTATTTTAGGCGTTTATTAAATGAAATCGAAAAAAATTATAACTTAAAAGTAGGTGGGATGTAGTTTTTGAGCGCCCCTTTTTGATCCCCAAAATTAGAGGGCGAATCAATTTTTTGAAAATTCCTCATCGTTATCCTTATCGGCTCCGGACGAGGTGTCGGTTACGTATCCGGCATGCTCAGAGCTACGCTCACCTTTACCGCTATTCGAGTAGCGCTCAAGTCATGCAAAAACTGAATCCATAAAATAACACCAAAAGCCCAAAACTGTCGAAAAATGATACAAAATTACAAAAAAAGAGTTAATTACCTAACTAAAAAATATGATTTTCTCTACAACTCAATTTTTCAAACTATTTATCATTTCTATTTAAATCTGACTTCCTATGAAGAATATCATTCCCAAATCCAAGTAAGAAAAATCAGTGAAGAATCCCGTGAGGATCGAACCCCGACCTTCCGATCAGCAGTACGCGATAAACCCAAGAAGCCAAATATACTTTTTGACTCAATGTTCATCTGTTTTAAGTATAATCTACTTCTGTTTTTTTCCCCCTTTTAGATCCTTTTTTCTTGATTATTTGGATCTAAAGTGATAAAGAAGAGATAAAAAATATATATTATTAGGTTTTGAGTATTGTCAGTTGGAAAATGTGAAAAAATTATGGCTACGCCCCTGGAGCTACATCCGCCAGTCATCGCCTATCATTGCACTCACCACAGGAACTCGACACCTTCTGGGATTGATAAGCAAAATGCCCTGGATATTATGCCAGAGCTCTTTATCAATCCAAGTTTGAGAAACTCGAGCCCTTGATAAGAGCAACTCGAACAAAAAAACCGAGTAGATGTAAAAAAAAGTTGGATACTTATCTTTGAAAACACTAGTCGTTTTTTTATTTTAATTTAAAAATATTTTTTTTAAATTGCAATCGCAGGATTCACAGTCGTTCCCCTATTCCCCCCTTTTCCCTTTTTTCAAGAATTCCTCTTTTTTATCATGCTGAAGATTCATCTCTTTGGCTGAAAATTTCAGTACTTTTATTTTGATTTATTTCATTTTTATGGAGAAAAAAAATTACAAACATATAATTCTTCTTTTTGCTGCGCTTATTCGACTAAAAATTGAACTATCCTATATTTGAAAGTTGGTCCTGCTCGTCGGGCGTTACTCTCTCTATAGAGTGATGTTACCAGTTCTATGTTTTGTGTCAATTGAAAATATGATTCCATCCTGGCCTAATTATTTTTAAAGAAAAATTTATAATTTTAATCAATATTTTGGCTCATTTCGTAATGTTTCTTTTGAAAATTATATATAGCCTCAGTATATTTTGGAAAACAATTTTTTTATTAGATTAATAAACAATACAAATTATGAAAATTTATTTTATTTTATTGTTATTTACATTTTCAAGTCAATTACATTCTTCTAATTTTAACAAACAATACAAAATTATGAACGTTTAGAATTATTTTTGGAATTTAAAGAATTATTAATTATTTAAACAATTTCGATTAAAAAATTAAGAGTTTGGCCATTTTTTAACGAATGGGCTCAATTCGGTTACGGAATTACCAAGAATGTATTTCCAATAACTCTTTTTTTTACAGAACCAAAAAGAATGTATTTATAACAAGTCTTTCCTACGTTACTTTTCAAATTTACAATAATTATTAATTATTTCAACAATTTTCATAAAGATATTCAAAGTTTGGCCTTTTTTCAAACGAATAGGCACAATTTGTTTACGGAATCAATAAAGAATGTTTGTCAAATAACTCTTTCCTATGATGCTTTGAAAATTTACAATAATTATTAATTATTTAAACAATTTTCATATACATATTTAGAACAATTTGTTTACGGAGTCAACTAAGATTATTTTTCCAATGACTCTTCACTATGTTTTGTAAATTTACAAGAATTATTAATTATTTAAACAATTTCAATTAAAAAATTTAGAGTTTGGCTATTTTGCAATGAGTGGGCTGAATTTTTTACAGAATTAGGTGAGAATATCTTTCCGGTGACTTTTCTATCATGTTCTGCAAATTTCAAAGAATCAATTATTATTTAAACAATATTGATAAACAAATTAAGAGTTTGACCATTTTTCAATGAATAGGCTCAATTTGTTTACGGAATCATTAAAAAACATTTTGAAAACAACTTTTTCCTATGTATGATACTTTGAAAATTTACAATAATTATTAATTATTTAAACAATGTTTATCAACATATCCAGAGCTTGGCTATTTTTCAAGGAATAGGGACAATTTGTTCACGTAGTCAACTATGAAAAGTCTTTCTGATGACTCTTTTCTATGGTGCTTTTTAAATTTACAAGAATTAATAATTTAAACAATTTTCATGAAAAAAAGTTAGAGTTTGGCTATTTTTTAACAAATAGGCTAAATTTTTTCACACAATTAACTAAGAATAGCATTTCGGTGACTTTTGTGTATGATGCTTTGTAAATTTCAAAGAATTATTAATTATTTAAACAATTTTTATAAACAAATTAGGAGTTAGGCCTTTTGTCAACGAATAATATCAATTAGTTGAGGGTATCAAGAAAGAATGTAATTCCAATAATTATTTTCTACGCCACATTGCAAATATACAATAATTATTAATTATTTCAACAATTTTCATAAACATATTCAGAGTTTGGCTATTTTTCAAGGAATAGGCACAATTAGTATAGTGAATCAAGATTTCTACGATACTTTGCAAATATACAATAATTATTAATTATTTTAACACGATTCGTAAACTTATTTAGAGTTTGTCTGTTCTTCAAGGAATAGGAACAATTTGTTCCGGAGTTATTAATTATTTAAACAATTTTCATAAACAAATTCTGAGTTTGGCTATTTGTCAACGAATAGGCTACATTTTTTTCCAGAATGAACTAAGAATATCTTTCCGATGACTTTTTTCTGTGATACTTTGTAAATTCCCAAATATTATTAATTATTTCAAAAAATTTTATAAACAAATCGAGAGTTTAGCTGTTTTTAAACTAATAGGCTCAATTTGTTTACGGAGTCAACTAAGAATGTAACATATTTTCGATGACTATTACCTACGAAACTTTGCAAATTTATGATAATTATTAATCATGTAAACAATTTTCATAAAGATATTCAGAGTTTGGCTATTTTCCAAGAAACAGGCTAAATTTTTTACAGATAGAAATTCATTTCTTGGGTTAAAAAAACAAACTATTTTGTTGAAAATTCGCCTTTTTTAGTTTAAAATTCATTTATTTTGTTGACAATGATTTGTTTGTAGAAAATTAATCTTCTTAGTAAAAAAATCAACTTTTTGGTTGAAAATTCATTTTATTTTTGAAGATTCATAATTTTAGTTGTAAATTTATCACTTTGGTTTAAATTTTAACCATTTTGCTAAAAATTGTTGTTTTTCTGGGGGTAATTTCTTTACTGAACACCTAATAATTCCATTTTTGGATAAAAATTGATCTTTTTTAGTTGAAAATTCACCCTTATTTTTTGTTAGAAAAGTCATATTTTTTTTTAATTCATCTTTTTAACTATAACTTCAACTATGCTTCGTTGAAAACCCGTTAAAAATTCATCTTATTGTTTGAAAATTCATCATTTCAGTTCAAAATGCATCTCTTCGGTTGAAAAACAAATATTTTTTGAAAATTCGTTTTTTTATTCGTTGAATATTAATTTTCTTAACTGAAAATGTAACTATTCTATTTTTCGATGAAAATTGATCTTTTTTAGTTGACAAGTCATATATTTTGTTGAAAATTCGTCCGTCTTTTTTGGTAGAAAATTAATCTTTTTAGTTGAAGATTTATCGTTTTGGGTAAAAATTAATTTGATTGAAAATTAGTTTTTTTTTGTTGGGGTTAAATATTCACCATTTCAATAAAAAATGCATCTTTTCATTCATTTTTGTTGAATATTAACTTTCTTAACTGGAAATTTAACTATTTTATTCTTGGATGTAAATAGGTCTTTTTTAGTTGAAAATTCAACTATTTGATTGAAAAATTTTCCTATTTTGGTAGAAAATTAATTTTTTTGTTTAAAAATTCATCTTTGTGGTTGAAAAATTAATTATTTTATTACAAATTTTTTTTGGGTTAAAAATAATCTTTCAAACTGAATCTTCAACTATTTCACATTTGATTCAAAATTGATATTTTAAGTTTAAAATTAATTTTTTTTAGTAGAAAGATAATCTTGTTTGAAAATTGAACTACTTGATTAAAAATTTATTTTTTGGATGAAGATTCATAATTTCAGTAGAAAATTCACCTGTTTGGTAGTAAATGAAATTATGATTGTGTTGGAAATTCGTCTTTTTTGGATGAAAATATTTCTTTCTAACTGAAAATGTACGTATTTTGTTGAAAATTTGTCCGCCTTTTTGTTAGAAACTTAATCTTCTTGTTTGAAAATTTATCTTTTTTATTAAAAATTCAACTATACTTGGTTGAAAATGGAACTACTTTGTTAAGAATCTATTTTATTGGTCAAAGATTTATAATTTCATTTGAAAATTCATCTCTTTGGTAGAAAGATTTATGCCGCTTTTATTTGCCCTATTTTTGTGAAAATCACCCTATTTCCCCTTTTTTGAACGCATTTTGGGCTGTGAAGTCTGAATCAGCTCTCCCTCTCCCTCTCCCTCTCCCTCTCCCTCTCCCTCTCCCTCTCAATTTTCCCCTCTTCTTTCTATCTGTCCCACGAGTCAAGTTCAAGGCATTAATTGCCAGCAATTAGTTCACGGCTCGTTGATTGACCATCCTCAGTTTCTCTGACCTTACACCTGCCTCTGGAGATCAGTCTTCGAGGAAAACTCTAATAGAGGGCTGCCAAAACAGTTTTAGTCACTTTTAGTGACTTTTTTTCTGAAATCACTTTTTTAAAATAAAGTAACTGTAGTCACTTTTTCAGGTGAAAAGATCACTTAAGTCACTTTATTCTTATTATTGTACCATTAAGCCATAACAACCTTATCATCTGCGAACGCTAACCCACGTACCTCCACTGTACCGAGATCCACGCATTCTTCGACTTTCCTTTCAATAAATTACAATAGCGACCCAATCGTCATTCGTCCATAGGCGTCACCCATGCACTACGTTTCCAATTTTAGGCTACCCCCCCCCCCCCCTGCCCAAAAAGTAACGTAACCCAATGTTTTATAAACAAAAAAAACGGAAAGTGGGTGATTTTTCATGAAAATTGCGTTATAATGGAGGAATAAATTCTTTTAAATAAAATTAATGTAAATACCATATTGAATTTAATGTGAAACACTTTTAATTCCTGAGATTTCAAGTCGGAGTATATTTCATTTTCAACAAGATAGTTGAATTTTCATCCAAACAAAGATATTCTAACAATCTAGATGAATATTTAAACCAACATAGACGAATTTTTAACAACAACAAATTCAGTTTTTAACTGAACAGTTGCATTAACAACAAAACAGTTATACTTTCAAGCAAAAAAAGGTTCATTTTTTTGCAATTTAATTTCAAATTGATGATGCATTTTCATACAAGTGGTCAAAATTTGCAAACAAACAAGATAAAATTCAACCAAAAACAGTTGAATTTTCAAGCCAAAAAGACGAAATTTTTAGACGAAAGTTGAATTTTCAGCCCGAAAAATTGAATCTTTAACAAAAAAGTTCAGTTTCAACCAAGTAAGATGACTTTTCTACCATAAATGATCAATTTTCTACCAAAAGACAAATTTTCAACAAAATAGTTGAATCCACAACCAAGTAGATGGCTTTTCAATCAAGAAAG
This sequence comes from Andricus curvator, assembly GCA_932195095.1. Taxonomy (NCBI): domain Eukaryota; kingdom Metazoa; phylum Arthropoda; class Insecta; order Hymenoptera; family Cynipidae; genus Andricus; species Andricus curvator. The sequence goes on from CAKNYM010047803.1 coordinate 47,129, forward strand.
ATGAATTCTAAACCAAATAGTCGAATTTTCAACTGAAAAAGGTTTTTTTAAACAAAAAATGGAGTAGTCTAAATTGTAAGCTGAAAAAATTAATTTAAAAAAAAAACGAATTTTCAACCAAGAAATATGAATTTTCTACTATAAAAGATGAATTTTTAATCAAAAAGGACAACATTTTAACAAAACAGTTGAATTTAAAGTTGAACTTATAAAGGATTTTCTAACCAAAAATGGAATAGTGAAATTTTCAGCTAAAAAAATTAATTTTTGTTAACAAGAAAAAGGAATTTTCAACAAAAAAGTTAAATCTTCAACCAAAATAGTAAATCTTTGTAAATATGAATTTTTTACAAACTAGTCCAACTTTCAGAGAAGCAGTTCAATTTTCAACTAAAAAGATGAATTTTTAAGCAAAAACTTTACTTTTTAACCAAGAAGGTTAATTTTCTACAACAACAAATTATCAATAAATTATATGAATTTTTCATCCGAAAAGTTCATTTTTTAACCAAGAAGATTAATTTTCTACAAAAAAAATAATCATCAACAAAATACTTGGATTTTCAATCAATTACTTGATTTTTCAATTAAATAGAATAATTTAAAACTAAAAATAGAATAATTTAATTTTCAGTTCAAAAAAATTAATTTTTAACCAAAAACAAAAGGAATTTTCAACAAAATAGTTCAACATTCAGCCAAAGAGTTGAATTTTCCAACAAAAAGTTGTTTTTTTAGCCAAGAAGATTAATTTTCTACAATAAAAAAAGAATTATCAACAAATAACATAAATTTTCAACCAAATAGTAGAATTTTAAACTTGAATAAATATATATATATATTTTTTAAACTAAAAATGAAATAGTTACATTTTCAATTAAAAAAATTAATTTTTAATCAAAAATCAAATAATTTGTCAACAAAATAGTTAAATTTTCAACTAATGAAAGGAATTTTCAACTAAAAAAATAAGAATTAAAAAAAAATTTAAGTGAAATTTGACCAAAGAAGATGGCTTTTTAAAAAAATAGTTGCATTTTCAGCAAAATAATTAAAATTTCAACCAAGTAGTAAAATTTTTAACCAAACGAGATGAATTCCTAACCAAAAATATAATGGTAGACTTTTTCACGAAAAAGGTTACTTTTAACCAAGAATATTTGAAGTTTCTCATTGGATTCTATTGATACAATTAAATTTAAGCGAAAAACGAGACAAAGGGGAAGTTGCTAGAAAACAGGAAAAATTGTTCAAAAAAATTAAAAAAGCGAAAAATAATGTATGGACGGCCCCTAATCTGTTAAGTTAATCTGCCGTCTAAGGTAATCTTTAAAATATATCAATGTTCTCAAGTTCGATGTGAAGGCATCATGGAACCAAAAAAATTTCCTCGACAACGAATTTGGAAAATTTACATTCTGAAGATATGCGAAATTGATTTTTTATCAAAAATTTTTTGTTGTGTGAACAATCTGTATTGTTAAACTACTAAGATAGTTTTGAAAATGTATTTATCGCGATTGTTTGAAGCTTGACACCAATGGCTTTTCAGTTATTAAAAACAAAATTTTCATAAATTTAAGAAAACGGAAAATTCATGTCATAAGGGGTGAAGCTGTCTCAAATAAAAATACAATTCTTTAGTTTAGTTACGGTTTGTCAGTGAGTGCCACTGCTAGTATTGATATAATTCTACCTGAAAATCCGGATTCTGTGTGATTTTTGTATTGTTTGTAGTTTTGTTTTATTCATATTTTAAGATTTTGCATTATGGGAACGAAATACTTGGTTCCAGGCAAAGTAGCGAATCAACAACATAACAAGCTGAGCATCCCGGATGTCACGTTGCATTCACAACGCGTGTTCCTGGACTATAACCCACGCATACAGATTCCCTTAAATTTTCTTCGATACCCCTTCCAACTCTTTCGAATTCGAACACCCTCTGCTTTCTCTTATTATATTTTCATAACGAGTCGCCCATTCCCAAATGTTCAAACTGAATAATGACGCTGTATCGGACAATTTATAGCATGTTTTTTAAAAATCTTCTTGTTCTTCTTTCTGTTTTAGTACGCTGGAATTCGTATCGGTCCAGTTGTCAAAAAGGATGTTATGAAGGCGTCCATTATGTTGGAGCATGATAGCCAGTAAGTGAAATTATTTTTCAATTTGTAATCATTTTCAAATTAACAGCATTTTTTGATATTAATAAACACACAGAGCAATTTCCTCTTGTGTCAGAAGGATGCTTCTTGACACAAATAGAATTTCCTCCTAAATTCAAGGTTCAAAGAAATTTCATTTGTCTCAAAAAGAATCTTTTTGCAGCAAACATTATCCTTTTGCGACAAACTTCACCTAATCTTGCAGCCAAATAATTCTGTTTATGTAAAAAAGATATTCAAGTGGTGCGAAACAAAACAGGCAAGGACAATGCTTTTGTTTCCAGACTACTTTTTCTCTGAGTGAAGGAAAAAATCTTTTCCTTTCGACTTCATCCAAACAATTTTTGCACGGAGAAAAATGGATGTTCAATAATAGATGTTTAAAGTATAAGATACAGTACCGCCAAATGTACAGATATTAACACCTAACATCTGCTATCTTTTTGAAATAATAATAATGCTGTAAATTGTTTGGATAGAGGAAAATGGTTGACGCAAGTGCTGTTTCTTCCACAAACAATTCTTTGGGGAAAGAACACTGCGTTGCATATCTTTAATATCCACAGAAACTAACCTTTAACATCTAGATGACTGTCCTATAGTTAAGCATTAAATATGTTAACCTAAATCATCTAGATGTTCAGGGTAAACATCCATTTTTCTCCGTGTTCGGTATGACGTTTCGGAATCGGACCAATTCCCCAATCAAGCCTTCAACATAACGAAGAACAAAAGAGAGACCAGGAAGCTTGGTGCGAAATTTCCGTAAAACATCAAGTTGACAGTTTACCTAGATAGTGGTTATAAAAGAGGAAAATGATAAAAGCATGGTCTTGGGTGCTCACAGGTTAAGAGAAACCGTAATGTGTATGAATCTTTAAGTCAGGGAAAACAATTGAAATATACACAAAGTAGGAAAAGAGCATCATAAGTAGTAATTGATTAAGCTGATGATAATTGATGTTGGCCAGGTAAGAATTTAATCAGAAGATGTTGGATTTTGTTGGTATACTGGTATATTTAGATAAACCATCTGTGCGTCCATAGATTCTTCAGATAACTGTAAATCTATTGTATCTATAATGTCCCTAAATAATCTCTATATTTTTGAATGCTAATAATTAACAAGAAAATATCTGTAATCTCTGTGATTAAAATTTGAACGTTCATTCTCATGTTGCAAGAACGGAATTGATTAATACTTTTCTTAAATTTGAAATGCAACTTTGGTAAGTAGTTTATCAAATGTGGTGGAAGGATTCTATTGTTCTGCAACCTAGTAGGAATCTCAGACGATTTTGCAGTTCTTCAAAAGACTCACTTAATTTACTCCATTCTCTCAGACTGTTGACAATTTGTAATCTTTTGAATGAGCCTATCTGTGTAGTTTGTTTGTTCCATTGTTGCATCTTCTTCCAACCGTGTGGCATGATTAGCTGATGATAATTGAAGTTGACCAGGTAAGAATTCATTCCGAAGATGTTGGATTTTGTTTGTATATTGGTCCATTTAGATAAACCAATTGTGCGTCCCTAAATTCTTCAAATAACTGTAAATTTATTGTTTCTAAAATGTCCTTTTCTAAATAATCTCTATATTTTTGAATGCTAATAATTAACAAGCAAATATCTTTAATCTTTGTGTTTAAAATTTGAACGTTCATTTTCATGTTGAAAGAGCTGAATTGATTAATACTTTTCTTAAATTTGAAATGCAAAGGCAAGTAGTTTATCAAATGTGATGGAAGGATTTTATTGTTTCTGCAACCTTGTAGGAATCTCAGACGATTTTGCAGTTCTTCCAAAGACTTACTTAATTTACTCCATTCTCTTAGACTGTTGATAATTCCTCTATTTCTAATTTTTTGAAAGAGCCTGTCTGTATAGTTGGTTTGTTCTACTGTTGTATCTTCTTCCGACCGTGTGGTATGATTAGCTGATGATAATTGATGTTGACCAGGTAAGAATATAATCAGAAGATGTTGGATTTTGTTGGTATATTGGTCAATTTAGATAAACCATCTGTGCGTCCCTAAATTCTTCAGATAACTGTAAATCTATTGTTTCTAAAATATCCTTTTCTAAATGATCTCTATATTTTTGAATGCTAATAATTAACAAGC
>CAKNYM010047804.1:1462-33611 GCA_932195095.1 Andricus curvator
TTTTACATTCTCATCGGAGAAGGTATAAGATTTCTGTAAAATTTGAGTCCCCCAGTTTTTGTCAAATGTCCACGCTTTGAGACCCTCTCACCCCGAAAACCATGTTTTTACGAATGTGTCAGTATGTATGTATGCATATATATGTATGTATCTATGAATTATGTATTTGTATGAATGTCTGTGTGTGAGCACGATACTCTTTTATTGTCAGAAACTGAAGGTCAAGTTCGTTAGCCAGCTATTTTGGATAAAAATTAAAAAAGTTAGAGCATTTTCAAAATTGTTGACACCATTTTTTTTGTATTCAAAAATTCTTGGGAAGCCGAACATTTTATCCTCACGACTTTTTGCGATAAATAGAAAATTATCAGAGTTATAGCATTTGCGAAATTGAAAAAAACAAAAGAAAATTAAAACTTTAAGCCAAACGACGAACGATATGAAAAAAGTCAAAAGAAAAAATCGTTGCTTTTTGAAAGCCCTACAAGATTATCATAACAAATTTCTTAATTTTCCTAAAAATCGAAAATTCAAATTTGTTTACCAATAGTTCTGGTTTTAACCACAAACAAATGATCAATCTTAAACTTCATTTTGCGATAAAAATATGCATGACACGGAAGAATATAAATAAACAAAAATGGTGTATCTACAAAAGATCTACAAATGTTATCAATCACTTTTTGATAGGACGCGTAGATTTTGTTTTATTCGTGAAAAACAACATTTAAAATAAAAAAATAAAAATTTTGGACAAACGACACAAACTGCGAAAAAAGATGAATGAGAAAAAATTGTGCAGACAAAAAAGATCTACAAATTTGTCGTAGATCATCTTTCAATAGAACGCGTTGTTTTTGTTTCAATCGTAAAAAAACATTAAAAATTAAAAAAATAAATTTTTGGACAAACGACACAAGGTGCAAAAAAAAATGAATAGACAAAAGTTGTTCATCTGAAAACGAACTACAAATTTAATATTAATCATATTTTTATAGGACGCGTAGTTTTTGTTTTATTCTTAAAAAATAACATTAACAATAAAAAATTGAATTTTGGGAAAAACACAGAAGATACGAAAAAAATTAATGAACAAAAGTTGTATGCCCGAAAAAGATCTACAAATTGGTTGAGAATTATTGTTTGATAGGATGCGTATTTTTGGTTTAAATCGTAAAAAAAACATTCAAAATAAATAAATCAAGTTCTTAGAGAAACGATACAAGGTGCAATAAAATATAATTAACAATTTTTTTATGGGATGCGCATTTTCATCAAATTATAAAAAAAGACAATGAGAATACACCTGTTTCAATATCAATGCATATAATGAATAGCTGAGAATGAAAATTAGTGTATAATAAGAAACAAATATCAAAGTATGTAATCATGAAAAATAAAATTTTTACATTACTTTGCAACATCTGAATAAGCAGTTTCAGACCGAGGTTTAGAAATAAATATGATATACATTTGATATAATAGAGTTGAACTTAACCAAGAAAAGTTAGCAATTTGGACAGTATCGAGTGCGAAGCACGAGATACGTGATAAGAATGTGTTCGTTAAAGCCGAAGGAGCTTTAACAAAAGAGAATTCACAATGACCAAATGACAATTGTCGATGCTTTGACGTTTAATTTTAAAAGCTCTGTGCACAAATTTAGAGGAAGTACAACGACCGAGCGCGTAGCGCGAGGCAAATACATTATCTAGCGCGAGGCGCGAGATGCAACAGATGCGCGCCCCATCCGCGCTCAAACTTGAGACCCGCGAGCGGTGAGAATGTGCCCGCGCAATGGACTGATTTTTTTTTTTGAAAGTTCGACTGTTTGGTTGAAAATTTCTTCTTGTAGGTTAAAAATTCAATTAATTCGTTAATCATTTTTTGTTCAAAAATTAAACTATTTTGTGTAAAATTTGGCTTTTTGGATCAAACAATCGAGCTTTTGGATTGAAAATTCATTTTCCTTGGTTGAAAATGAACTTTTTTGTTGAAAATTCAAATTTCTTTGAAAATATTCGTTTTTTTTGGACTCGAAATTTCGAGTATTTGATACAATATATATATATATATATATATATATATATATATAAAACTTTTCCACTTGGGAAAGTTTAATTATTTGGTTGAAAATTCAACTATTTCGTTGAAATTTCATTTTTTCAAACTGAAAATAAACTACTGGGTTGATGGTTGAACCACTTTGTTGAAACATCATTTTTTTAATTCTTCATCTCTGGATGATTTTTTTTTAAATTGAAAATTAATTTTTTTAATTGAAAATTTAACTATTTCAGTTAAAGTTACCTCATTTTTCTATTCTAGATGAAAATTGGTCTTTTTGGTAGAAAATTAATCTTATTTGTTGATAATTTGCCTTTTTGGTTTGAAAATTCATCTGTCTTAGTAGAAATTTCATTTTTATTTGGATAAAATTGAAACTGTTTGGTTACAAAATTTAACTAGTTTGTTGAAAATTTAATTATTTTGTTAAAACTTTTTTTTACTGAAGTATCAACTATTAAATTTTTTCTTGGGAATTCATATTTTTATTGAAAATTCATCTTTGTAGATTGAAAATTCGTCTCTTTTGCTATGAAGTTCAACTATTTGACTGGAATGCAACTGTTTGGTTAAAAATTAATTTGGCTCTTGCTGAAAATTTAACTAATTTGTTAAAAATTCACCTTTTCTGGTTGAAATAGATAGGGGAAACCGCCCTACAGTAGATAGGAAAAAATTCAACAGCATATAACTGCATCAGTTTTCAAAAATCAAGAAAGATTATCTTTGTTAAATGAAGCTTACATATTGAATTGAGTATTCTTATAGAAAAAAATATCACGAAATTCATCAATTGGCTGTATTAAACATTTTTATTAGACCTGATCAAGGCTGCGATTTTGACACCTTTGTCCATCAATAGATAATCGTTTCTGGTATTGCTTCTGGGCAAGACAGAATACTCAATTCTGGATAATTATGATTTATCATTAGTATACTTACAATTAAAATCAATTTATTGAGTAAATAATAGTTGAAACTATGATTATTTTACAAAAATCGCAAAAGTTTAAATTATTGACATTTTTTTAATCTTTGATATACCGCGAGATTGGTACGATTGGTACGAGATGTTTAATCTTTATAAAATTTAACCTGACTTGCGATGACAGAAAAGTGCAGCATTTTTACATACCTTAATCCTAAAAATGATATCTTTTCCGAAAGGCTCCTTAAAACACAAGTAAAATTTATGAGCTTTTTAATAACCAATAATTTACACTATTTTCTTAGTTTATTATTTACAATAATTTGAATTTAAAAACTTCACGAATCAAAATAAACAAACAAACACAACCTTTAACTTAAAACCGAGCTTAAAACAACTGCGAGACAGTCGCAGAGCTGCCAATTTTGACAGAGACATTTTTTGTAATTTTCCGATTATCTACTGTTGGTTATCTACTGTTGGAAAATGTATTATCTAATAGAAAGTCCTCAAATATTTATAAATAATAAAGAAAGAGCACTTTGTATTAATAAATATTGATCATTAAAGTTCAAGCTTCGATTCTAATGTATAAACATGTCATAAAAATGTTTCATTAAGTTAACAAGTATGAATAAAGATAAGGTGAAATTTTTTTTTCAGGTTAAAAATTAATTTTATGCTCTCACGCATTAATTAATTATAAAATTTCAATGAAACTTCGTTAGAAAATATAGTATCCTTGCTGAAACGTTATACTAACAAAAGTAATTAACAATTGTTGTCAGTTTTCCAGTTAATTAAGATTATCTACTGTAAATCATTATCTACTGTAGGGTGGTTTCCCCTAAATAATTTTCAAATTTTAATCTTGAACTGTTCCATTCCATTCATAAAAGATTCTTTGTTAAAAATTTCATAATATTAAAATGGTGGTCTCAGAATATTAATAGTCATGGAAAATTTAAAATTGGTAAGGGAAAAGTCAGGGAATGTAGGAAATTAAGTTTTGCGGCGACCCTTTACAATAAAACTATAATAATTTAGATTATGAGTGTGGCATACATGATTTAAATATTTTAAATTTAATGTAGAAAATCATTTTGTTCCTCAGAATGTTTGTAAGTTTTGGTTTCGAATTCCCCCTCGTAGCATTATGAAATATTTCACATTCATTTCTCACAATGGATAAAATGAAAATATTTTAAATCAAACTTGGAAAAAAAGTTTTATTGGAAAAGCGACATTAAAACAAAATAGAAATGATAAAATGTTTTAAAGTAAACTGAACATTTATGTCATAGTAAAACAGTAAAAAGAAGAAAATAAATGTAATAAAAATAAAGCTAAAGCTTTCCAGAAAACTTCTTCAGATCTTAATCAACAACTTCCTTCCTGGAAGTTTTCCGTTGCTTGAAATTCGCTCAATAAACGAAGCGCTTGAACGTTGAAATTCATGATTTTTGCAAAGCCTCACAAAAAAATTAACAACTTTCTTGTTTATTAAAATATTAACGTTTTTCTTCCTCAACTAGTTCCAGAAGGCATAAAAATGTAATTTAGTATTGATAACATTGATAAATTCTGGAAATTGCCTAAGTTAGCGCGAGTTGAAGTGGAAAAAGATTGAAATTGTTTGTTTTCGACATCTGGTTTTCATCAATTACCTTAAAAACTGTAAAACCTACAAATATTTGCTAAAGAAAAAAAAGATGCGCCTTGAAACTCTCTACGAGTATCTGCCCTTCAAACTAAAATTCGAACGATTTTGAGTATTGACTTTCTGGACAATACTTCTCAGGCTGAATCCACGCGTATCCCCTTTTGATCCGGAGAGGTTCATTTATTTAAATTTTGTTGGAAATTCGTCTTTTTGTGTAACAAATTATTCTTCTTTATTGAGAATTGATCTATTTGGGTTATGATTTAACTATTTTCTTTAAAATTCTTCTTTTTTCTTTGAATTTGACTGGCTAAAAATTCTTTTTTTTTTGTTTGTTGAAAATTAATTATTTTAACTGGAAATTTAACTATTGAATTTTCGGTTGAAAACATTTTTTTTTTCGAAAATTATTGTACTTTGTTGAAAATTCGTCCTTTAATAGCAAATAATATTTATTTAATAGATTGAAAATGCAACTATTTGGTTAGAAATTTAAATTTTGTGTTAGAAATTTAATTATTTTGTTGAAAATTGATTGATATGATGTGAAAGTAATTTCTGTTGCTTAAAAATTCGTGAAAAACGTGAAATCCGTGTTTAAACAATGGCTACGTTACTTTCTGGTAGGGGAAACCACCCTACATTAGATAATGATTTACAGTAGATAATCTGAATTACCTGGAAAACTGACAAAAAATGTTCATTATTTTTGTTAGTATAACATTTCATCAAGGATACTATATTTTCTGACGAAGTTTCATTGAAGTTTTATAATTAATTAATGTGTGGGCGCAAAAAATTAATTTTTAACCTGAAAAAAAATGTCGCCCCTTCTTCATTCATACTTTTTACCCTATGAAACATTTTTATGTCGTGTTTATACATTAGGAACAAAGCTTGAAGTTTAATAAACAATATTGATTGATACCAGGCGTTCTTTCTTTAATATTTATAAATATTTGAGGATTTTTTATTAGACATTACATTTTCAAACAGTAGATAACCAACATTAGATAATCCTGAAATTGCGAAAAATGTCGTTGTCAAAATTGGCAGCTCTGCGACTGTCTCGCAGTTGTTTTAAGTTAAAGGTTGTGTTTATTTATTTTGATTCGTAAAGTTTCTAAATTTAGGTTATTGTAAATAATAAACTAAGAAAATAGTGTAAATTATTAGTAAAGAGTCTTTCGGAAAAAATATAATTTTTAGGATTAAGGAATGTAAAAATTCTGCACTTTTCTGCCATCGCATGTCAGGTTAAATGGTATGTAGATTAAACATCTCGTACCAATCGTATTTTAGACTCACGGAATCCAACTCACGGAATATCAGAGATAAAAAATGTCAATAATTTAAGCTTTTGTGATTTATGTAAAATAATCATAGTTTCAACTATTATTTACTCAATTAACTCATTTTAATTTTAAGTATACTAATGATAAATTATAATTATCGAGAATTGAGTATTCTTTCATGCCCAGGAGCAATACCAGAAACGATTATCTATTGATGGACAGAGGTGTCAAAATCCTACCGTTGACCAGGTCTAATAAAAATGTTTATTACAGCTAATTGACTAATTTCGTGACATTTTTTTCTATAAGAATATTAAATTGAATATACTATAAGCTTTATTTCAAAAACAAAATTTTTCTTTATTTGCGGAAACTGATGCAGTTACATGCTGTTGAATTTTTTCCTATCTACTGTAGGGTGGTTTCCTCTACCATAGCTTCCTTACTCTTCAATAAAATATATCAATGCTATGGGTCAATCGATTCGTCTTGAATCAACCCAACTTTTCTATTCTCGCATCAACTTTAAATTATGAGAATGAGGAAATTTTTAGTATAAAAATCGATTTTAAATATATATAAATTACCATAACTTCCCTACTCTTTAATAAAATGTATTAATATTGTAGTTCAATCGATTCGTCTGGAACCAAGGAACCTTTTATATTCTTGCATCAACTTTGAATTATATTGAAGAAAAAAGTTTTACTATAAAAAACCGTATTTTCAAATATTATGCATTACCATAGCTTCCCTACTCTTCAATTAAATGTATTAATATTATAGGTCAATCGATTCGTGTAGAGTCAACACATCTTTTCTGTTCTTATATCAACTTTGAATTATGTTAACGAAAAAAGTTTTACTATTAAAAACCGATTTTCAAAATATATAAATTACCATAACTTCCCTACTCTTTAATAAAATGTATTAATATTGTAGTTCAATCGATTCGTCTCGAACCAAGGAATCTTTTATATTCTTGCATCAACTTTTAATTATGTGAATGAAAACAGTTTTACTATGAAAAACCGATTTTTAAATATATTATTCCGTGCTAAATAAAATGCACCAAATATTTTTAGAAATCCTTCGGTCGGTTTCAAGATATTAGGGGGGAAAATAAGCCCTCCAAATATCATCAATTTATCTGCAGCCGTTTTCAAGTTATCGTGTTCACAAAAAAGTGTGACATCCACATATCCACACATCCACACACACACACACACATCCGGACAATTGCTTAGAACATTGTATTAGACATTTTTAAATTAAGGAAGGTTTAATTAAATGAGTTAAAAATTTTTGGAAAATGTTACTATTGCAAAGCATCCTCTATGAGGTAGCAAAATTGGTTGAAAAATTGTAAATTTTCTTTTAAACCTAACTTTTTTCTTTAAGATCACTGATTTTCGATGAAGAAAGCCAAAATAACCTAAAATTATTTTAAAAGTGTGTACCTTCTTTAAAATATAATTTAAGAGAATAAATAGAAATACCAATTTCCGACGAAAAACACTATAATTAAAATTGTTAAGACTTTGGAAATGCCCATTTTTGATGAAAAACGACAACGTACCCTAAAATTGTTGAAAAATTATTAATTTTCTTTGAAATATAGTGATTTTTAAATTAAAATTTCAATATCGCACGCAAAAACTACCAAAATAAAAAGTTGTGCAAATTTTATAATTTGAACAAAAATAATCGGATTCAAATCTGATTGGAGAGGGTAAAGCATCTAATCCAGACTTCACACTTTTCCCCTCTTCCCCTCTTTAGCCAATAAGAAAGTCCAATTATTTTCGTTGAAAATTAATTATTTTTGTTTTAAAAGCCTATTATTATATTTTGAATTAGGAATTCCTCTTTTTTGATTGTAATTTCTACTATATGGTTGAAGATTTAACCATTTCTTTGAAAGCTAGTTTTTAGTTGAAAATTTAGCTATAACATTTTTCATTTGAAATTCATGTATTTTCGTTGCAAATTCAACTACTTAGTTGGAAGTTCAACTACTTTGTTGAATATTAATTTTACTGCTTGATGATTTAACTATTTTGTTGTAAATGTATTTTTTTGAATTAATTTTTTTATTCGATTTTTGGTTGAAAATTTATCGTTCTTAGATGAAAATTGACCTGTTTTTTAGAGAATTTGCCTTCTTGGATTAAAAATACAACAATTTCGTTAACATTTTCTTCTCTTTTTAATGGAAATTTTTTGTTGTTGAAAATATCATATCTTTTGGTACAAATTTTATTTTTTTGGTTAAAAGTGCACCGGTTTGGTTGAGGATTCAACTATTTTGTTGAAAATTCAACAATTTTGTTGAAAAATCATCTTTTTCATTGTCTTTTTGGATAGAAAGGTCATCTCTCCTGGTTAATAAGTTCATTGTTGAAAATTCATCTTTTTCGGTTAGAAATTCAACTATTTGATTAAAAATTCAACTATTTTTTTGAAAATTCCTCTCCTTTGCTTCAAAGCTCAACTATTTGATTGTAAATGCAACTGTTTGGTTGGAAATTAATTTTTGTTTTAAATTGAAAATTCAAATATTTTGTTGAAAATACAATATACTTCGACTTCAAATATTAAGGGATTTAGATCGAATTCTTTAATAAAATTCATATATATATATATATATATTAATTTTATTAAAGAATTCATTCACCCAGTATTCCCCTATTTTCGTGTAAAATCACCCTATTTCCCTTGTTTGAGAGAATTTTGGGTTGTGAAGTCTGTTAAAATATTTTATCTTTTTTTTTTTTTTTATTTAAGGTGGTCATCAGAAGAAATCGAAGAACAAATTTTGACTTAAAATGGGAGTGGGGTGTTCGTATTTGCGATCTCACCCTGGGGTCACTGAGGGTGGAAAAAATTTGCAAAATAACGTGACGTAATTATTAAACAGCCCCTAACAGGAAGTTGAATTTGAAGATGATGAAGAAGTGCTTTTAATGCATTTTGAGTTTTTTTGCGCGTAGAATTTCTTGAGAAGAGAGACCTAATAAGGCGCCAGGTGATGTCCCTTCAATAGGGAAAGCGATACTCCTGGAATCCATTCTAACAGGTGCCAACAGGAGGGCAATTGCACGATGAATAATTTTTTTTTAACGGAAGCATTAAGTTGCGGCTTTTAAATTCCAATATGAAGAAAAGCCAACTAACGTAAAAAAATGAAGAAAAACACTGCAACTGCAACCTCTTTATAATTATTTTTGTAAAATATGCTAATTAGTGACTGCTTTGGTTGTGGAAATTATTTTCAATACTATTATAATAGTATATTGTGCTACAAGTGCGGAAAGTAGGCAGTTCCACACGAGTGTGAAGTTTGCTGTACGAGCCAGAGGCGAGTCGAAGGGGAGTTGTAGGCGAGTCGTAGGCGAGTTGGAAGCGAGCCGAAGGCGAGCTGTAAACGAGCCGAAGACAAGCCGGAAACGACCCGAAGATGAGCCGATGGCAAGTACTGTAAACTGCACAAGAGTTGCAACTGTCTACTTTCAGCACCTGTTGCACACGATATTTTTTGTAACAAATGCAGGAAATTTTCGATTTGAGAAACAATAAGAATACATTTTTTGGAAATTTATGGTAACTTTTGTAAATTTATGGTAAAATTACCAAAAATTTCCGGAAATTTTCGGTGAATTTGTATATTACCGAAAATTTCCAAAAATTCAAGGCATCCAAAGGTTTTTGGAAAAAATCTGAAAATTTCCAAAATTTCCGGAAATTTATGAGAAGTTGCTAAATCATCGGAAATCTCAGGTATCCAAAGCTTTTTGCAAACATTCCAAAAATTTCCAGAAATTTATGGAAAATCTCTAAATTTCCGGTAATTTATGTAAAATTGCAAAATTACCGGAAATTTCAGGTAGCGAAAGCTTTTTGGAAAATTTTTTTAAATTTTCAAAATTTCTCAAAAATGGAAAAATGTCCAAAATTTCCGGAAATATGTGAGAAGTTGCAAAATTACCGGAAATTTCAGGTAGCCAAAGCTTTTTGGAATTTTTTTTTAAATTTCCGGAAATTTATGGAAAATTGATAAATTACCGGAAATTTCATGTATCCACAAATTTCTAAAATTTTCGGTAATTGATGGTAATTTATGTTAACTTATCACTTCGAGTTTGTCCAATCACTATTCACTACTCACAATCAGTCTCTCAAGCGTCAAATCATAATGAAGTGGGGTTATTATTACGGCAGTCCTGGAAAGTAAATCTGAATCGAAATGCGCAAGCGCAACAGCAAGAAAAAGTAATCTGGCTGGAACTGCGCAAGCGCAGCAGCTAGAAAAAATATTCTTGCTCAAAGAGCGCAAGCGCAGCAGCTAGAAAAAGTCTTTTTATAACTGCTTTTTACCACGGCTTTGGAATTGGTCACTTCCCGCACGCAATACATGCCTCGAAAAGCGAACTTTTCGTGCGTGCGTTAAATAGTATATTGTGCTACAAGTTGAAAAAGCGAGAGATTTAAAACGAGTGTGAAGTTAGCTACCCGAGCGGAGCGAGGGTGGCTATCACACGAGTGTTAAATCGTCGCTTTTTCAATGTGTGGGACACGATACTTTTTCTATAATTTGTTAAAAAGTGCTAGTTTTTGTTTACCTGTTTTTTGTGTAAAAAGAAGGCGATTTTTTGTCGATTGACGCAACAATGACAATGGCAATTATCAAAACCATGACAATAATATGGCAGTAATAATAAGCTGGTTCTCACAATTGAATAGTTGGCCCATAAAGTTGAGGGCTTCAAAACTTCCGATTTTTCGTGAAAAAAAACCAAGCACAGTATTTTCGGAGAAACTGACGGTGTTTTTTTGCTTTTGCCAAGTGACAAAAGTACATACAAAATACACAACTCGAGACTTTTCAGGAAATTGCTTTTAGGTTAGGGACGACAGTCGGAAAATAGAATGAAGTTGGCTGCGCACGATGCACGAGTCCACCCGAGGCAGCACGAACCCACCCGAAATAACATTTACTTTTTCCACTGTGCCTCACTTTTATCACTGTCCATTTACTTTTTCCACTGCATCTGTGCACTTTTGTCACTGTTGCCCGGAAAGGTCGGCACTGCGCATGCGCCACGTCATCGAGCAAAAATCGGTAACTTTTTACACCAAAAACAGGTGGAAAAACTGGCACTTTTTCGCGAATTATAGAAAAAAAATATTATATCACTCTTTATTTTGTTTTTATTACTTTTTTCATTTCATATTACATTCGTCCAATAAATATTAATTCGATCACTTAAACCATTCTTGAAATCTTGTGTACACCTCTAATAAAATTTCGTGGGATCCTCGGAAATCTTTGCAATCCATTAAAATCTCATAAAAATCCCTTGAAAAAATTAAAATCACTTTGAATTTCATTGAAATCTTTAAAATCGCTTAAAATCCTTAAAAATCTTTGCAAAACTTTTAAAATACCATAAAATCTTTTGAAATCTCTGTAATCCCTTCAAATTTTCAAAATACCATGGTATCCTTCAAAAATCGTGAAAATACTTTGGCACCACATTAATCCCTTTAAATAACTTTTAAAGTCCGTGCCTTTTTATCAAATCTCTTGAAATCCTTTATAATTTTCAGAAAACCTTTGAAATTATGTTAAATCTTTTGAAATCTTATAAAATCATCTAAAATCGGTGCATATATTTTGGAATTTTTTAGAATCTCTTAGAATCGTTCGCAATCTCGTAAAATCATCGAAATCCCCTCATATCTATTAAAATTCATTAAAATCTTTAAAAATCGTTTGAAATCTCTCTAAATCTTCGAAATCTTATTAAAACCTCTGTTATCCTTCTAAATTCGTAAAAATACTTTTGTATCACATGAAATCCTTCAAAAGCCTTTGAAATGCCGGAACTTATTAGGCATTTTCACTTCATAGTCAGCTAACTTCACTTCGTTAACTGCTGAGGGGAAAACAATGGATAAAATGCATGGGATTCGCTACATTTTTTCCCTATTTTGTTAATATCTTCGTAAAAAATAATTGTTTCTATATAAGTGTATTTAAAAAATAGTTTCTATTTTGTAAGAACTATTTAATGGTATAATAAAATGTTAATAATTATTATTCATTACGAAGATATTACAAAAATAAAGTTTTGTCCCATGCATTTGTTCGATTGTTTTCCCCTCAGCACTCAACGAAGAGAAGTTAGCTGATGTTTGAAGTAAAAATACCTAATTAATGGATTTCTTGAAATTCATTTAAATCATTTAGAATGCATGGAAATCCCTTAAATACTCTCAAAATCGGTTAAAATCCTTGAAATTCCTTGGAACATTTCGAATTCTTACGAGATCCCTAGAAATTTTTGAAATCCCTTTCAAATACATTGAAATCCTTCATACCGTTGAGAATCTTTCCAAATCTTTTGAAATTTCTCAGAATATATAATAAAATCCATGACAAACTTGGAATAATTTCAAATCCTTCATAATATTCGGAAATACTTTTAAATTCTGTATAATATTTTTAAATCTTCATTCAGAGAAATGTCCTTTTGTGACAAAAGGATGTTCCTTGACGTAATTGGAATTTCCTTTTAAATTTGAGGTCTTGCAGTCAAATAATTCTATTTGTGTAAAACATAATTCACGTGGTTCAAAAGAAAACAGCTAAGAGGACGATGCTTTTGTTTCAAGACAAATTTTTCTCTGAGTGTTACGAAATCCCTTTAAATTCGTTCAAATCTTTGAAAATCTTTTGAAATCCCCTGAAATCTTTAAAAATCTTATGAAATCTCTTTAAATCTGTTGAAATCTTCGAAATCCTATTCAAATCCAATGATATCCTTCAATGTTAGTGAAAATACTTCAGAATCACATGAAATCCTTTAAAATCCTTGGAAATACCGTGACGTATTCGAAAATATTTCGAAATCTCTTAAAATCCCTAGAAAACCTCTTAGAATTCCATGAAATCCATGGAAATCGTTCTTAATTCCTTAAACTCTTTTAAGTCCCTTAAAATCTTGTAAAACCCGTGGAAGAGATTCAGATTCTCTCTGAAATGGTGCTGGGTAATCTCTTCAAACTCTTGAAATCTTTTGAAATTATTTGAAATCCTACTAAAAAAACCTTAAAAATCCCTTGAAATCTTCTAATATTCATTGAGATCTCCTAAAATTCCTGAAAGCTTCTTTTATAGTAAGTTTATGGAACTTTAACACAGGCATAATGCTAGAGGTGACTCCCTCCTTCCTACAAGGGTTACATATTTCTCGAACGTTCCCTAACCTTAAAATTGTATTTTAAATAAATCGATAAATTTGACAATTCGTAAGCATATCAGGATCTAATGAAGTATTTGAATAATTTTGGCAAATAGCCTAAAATTTCACTCGAAAAGTGATTGGAAGGCTTCATAAGAATCACATTTGAGAGAAAACAATGGGGCCCAATATCAGTAGGATCTTGGGTCAGAGCTCGACTTTACGTTGAGCCAATTGGAAAACATGTCAGTTTTTAGAAAATAATGAAATGAATACAAATATGACTACTCTTGTAGATCATTTCCTCGGTGCTCACATCATGGGTCTGGCTGGCTGGTCAAGACGCTAGAAGAAAAGTAAATTACACTATATGTTTGGTTAGTCATGATAAAGTTAGTCGGGAGTAAGTTTGTCACGACTAAGTAAATTTGATTATATGTATATTTAATATTTAAATATATATGACTTAAAGATTTTAAATAATATATTTAAATAGTTTGCGAAATCCTTTTGTCTAGGCATATGTCACCTAATTTAACATTAATGTTTTTATAATGAGGACTTACCAAAAATCAGCAATGTAGGTAATAAAATCACGAACCCAAATTTCTTCATCTATATTTGCAGAGCTTAACGTACTTCCACAATCATCAAAACAGAGGTTTAGGTATTATATATGTTTACACGTTAAAACAGATTTTGAAAAATGTTCATTCAGTTAAATTTGTTTATTCAATATCAATTAAATTCTAAATTGCAAAGCCAAATGGTTAAAATACGAAAACATGATAAGACACACGAATCGAGATATAAGTATAAGGCAGGTCGTATTCTTTGCATGGAAGTCCTCACTTTCGAAGTGGGTGTTGCAAAAAATTATTCTTAAAAATTAAATTAAAAATTAATATTATAATAGAGTTAATTGTAGCCTATTAAAATTCAACTTCTTAATATTTTATCAAATTTTAATTTTCCTCAGCCGGCTCTAATTCTCGAACAATGGGAAGGTCGCGTGAAGCAAGCAAGCGCCCGCACGACCGTCAGTCCAGTGTGTCCCCCATGAGTTGATATTGTGAAAAAAAATTTTTGGGTGGTGTGATTGCCGCACCCCAGAAAGTGCGAAAAAAGTCATTAGAGTTTCGAAGAGACGTGTCGATTCTCGTTTTACCTTAGGTATCGCCAAATGTTTTTTGAATAGATTGTTTGTTAGTTTATCAACACAAGGTTCATGGACATTTTTATGATAAACTGAAAGGTTGTTTGTTGTTGGTTTTAAGATAGTATTGTCCTTTGCTTGCTGGATAACGGTTGATTCTACCCATGAACGCAATTTCATTCGTGCACTTGTTTTGCAAAAATTCTGAATAGGATTTTCACTTTACTGATTTGAAGGCAGGACGAGGACTTGATATTTGTTCAGCTAAGTATTCGAAAGATCGCCCATGAGAGCAACCAGAACTAACATCAGTAGATTGCGTACAACTATTTTGTGTGGAGCCTCCATTAGGATAAAAATCGTAATGGCCAAGGGGATTATTAAAACCCAATGCTCCACCATTTGTGTGTATGACTTCCACATGAAGAGCATCGTCAGGTGAAAGGCGCTGATTCTCGGCGACAGATTCAAACATAGGCAAAGCTGGATCCAAACCTACAAATATATGAATATGTGAATCCAAGAATTAGCACTTTTCCACGGATCAAATTACGTCTATGGTGGTTACAATTAAATTAAGGTTGAAATATAAATTTACATACCTATGGTATGGTTTACTTTTTTAGTTGCATGTTGTCCCGCAATTCCCATAATGTGAGCTCCAAGAGAATGACCGATAAGAGTTGTCGATTCAGGATTCATTCCATTTTCGTATAGAAAATTGATTAGTTTTCCGATGTGACCTCCTACACCATATATAGAATATCTGGCTACATTATAGCTCTGCCTAGCCAAAGTGCTCCAGCTTGCCATGATGATGTTCGAATCCGTTGTTTTCTGCAGAGCTAGATGAATACAAAAATAATAATTCTTTGCGATCCTTTTTTTCTTATTTATTACTTTCAATCGCATTTTTTTCATTTAAATAAAAAGTGTTGCTACAGAGTCTGGAGAAACTGGATCGGAAAATTATAGGAGAGTTTTTCAAAGGTCCTGAAAATCCTCAAATTCTATCAATTTTCTAAACTGTTCTACCAACAGATCGTTTTTGGTTCTGAATTAATCTTGGAAATTAAAAAAATAAGACCTCACATCTTGTTCATTACGTTGACTATCTACATACATTTTTTAAAGAGAATATTTTACAAATTGAATAATTTTTCATCAAATCTTTATAAGGGGTTCACAACTCGACCGATGGACTTCAAGTGATTTCAGTAACTTCATGTGAATTCAAGTGACTTCACGCTCGTAACTTCAGCGACGGTGTACACCTGACTTCACGAGTTGTTAACCCCTCGATTCTATGATTTTAAATCACTAGCGCTCGGAATTAAACCGTTTATAATTATATGGCACCTTCAACGATGTACGGTTCTATTTCAAATTGCAAGCCTTAATAGCTAAACATATTTTATGAGTTAAAGGCACTGACTAGTATCACGGAGTTTTCGTAACGTTAGCGCTGAGCGAGCTGGGAAGTTAGTTAAAATTGTAAGGGTTTTCAATTGCACAGTTTTGAATTGAAAGCCTTTAGAATGAAAAAAAATTTGAAATAAAAGCTGAAGACGTTCAAAACTGAATAACTATACATTAAAACATTAAACAATGTTTATTTTCAAATTGAAAGTGTCAAAAATTGATTCCATATCGGGACTTCAAAGTTAGTAAATTTAAAACTGAAAAATGGAAAGGGGCGGAATTGAAAGGGAATTAGATTTTGCAAGTTTTTGTGTTAAAAAGAATTTCATTTCGAAATATTTGAAATTTGGAAGGAGTTCAGAATTATTTTAAATCTTATATCCTTGAAATGGAATAAAATTTCAAGTACTGAGGATTTCATACTTGAAATTCATTGAAACTTGATTTGGATTTCAGAAACTGAAAATAAACTCCGATTTTAAAATCTTACAATTAGGTTGTCAACACAATTTTGTTTGGCTTCCTTTAGTTAACTTTGAAAAGTTTTGGAATTAATGGGTCGAAATTCTGCAGCAACCCTGATAGTATTCCACATAAAATTAAGTAATAGCTATTTCAAAACAGTGAAATATTTTGTTTAAAGTTTAGAATTACCAGATCGAACTAAACTGCATGATTCGCTGTCGCTAGATCCCATAAATCCGTGCGTTATGATGTAGGTGTTTCGTTTCGCATCAAAACCACTTGCTTTTAATGTTTGTAAATTATTAATGCTCAAAAGGTGAGATTGATGGCCGGATTTTTTAGTGTGAAGTTTAAAAATCACCGCATTTCCAAGGTCATTATTCGAGTTCTGGTATCCAAAGAAAGTGGGTGTTGCAAGGCCTGGAAGGAGAGCATAAGGAAAATCAAGTTTAGAGATAAAAAGATTATTATCTTTTGGATTTCAGGAAGGTAGATGCTTTTTTATGCCACTTCTCAATGGTAATAATATATTTTATGATACATATATAAATATTTTATTTTTTCAAGGTTTCTTGGACCCGGATGGAAACCCTTATACTTTCGGTCTGATGTGCATAATTCGTCTGTCGTACTTTTAAGCCAAAAGGTTAGTTTAGTCATGATAGAGTTAGTCAGAAATAAGTTAGTCACGACTAAGTCATTTGGATTATATATGTAATATTCAAATATATACGCTTTAAACATTTCAATTACCATATTAAAATAGTTACTATTACTATATTTAAATAGTCTACGAACCCCTTTTAGGTAGGTATGTGTCATCTAATTTTAAACTAATCTTTTTATATAATGAAGTCTTACCAAAAGTCAGCAATGTAGGCAATAAAATCACGAACGCAAGTTTCTTCATCTTTTTGCAGGGCTGCAATCTATTTGGGCGTAGTTCCACAATTAACAAAAAATAGGTTTAGGTATTATTATAGAAACTTACTCGATTTATCTACTACGCCTTACTGTTAGTCACTGACTTTATCTAAAATGTGTTTACCGAAGCAGAAAATACATTTATGATTTTTTGCAATATAATAAAATTTTTATTTGAAGTCAGTAACTCTACTATCTAAAACTGCTTTAAAATGTTTACGTATTTTCTTCTTCTTTTTTGTTTTGCACTATTAGATATTTCGGTAGCGATTTTATTATAAATGTAATTGAAGTAATATGCATATATGCTGGTATATAAATTAGAATTGAAATATGACTTGTAGGCGAAATCTTTTCTGAAAAAGCGAGCTAAAGGTGATAATTTCAGCTATAAGATTAATATTCCAAGAATGTAAATTTACTATACAAGTGTATAGTAAAAATGTGGTGAAATTGCAAACTGTTAGACATATTCGCAATTCTTTCTTTGTTCTTTGCCATTAAGTTGAAGATAGTATTGTCCTTAGTTTGCTGGATAACTGCTGATTCCATCCATGATCGTAATTTCATTCGTGCACTTTTTTTCGTAAATTCTGAATAGGATTTGCACTTGAATGAGAATACATCAAATGGAATACATTTCAAATCGAATAATTTCTCATTAAAGCTTTATAGATTGGACGATTTTAAATTAGGGTGTTAGAAATTCGAAATGTCTCGTCGTCTCGATATTAGGAATGAGTAGACAAATATTTTTCATAAGTTTGGCCAGTTGTCAAGAAAATTCTGAATTAAAAGCTTAAAGATGTTCGAAGGTGAATAATTAGTGGAAACTGAATTGCATTTTAGAAATCGGAAATAAACTCCAATTTTAAAACCTTACAATTGGGTTTTCAAAGAATATGTCTTTAGTTTGCCCTAGAAGTCCCTTCTTTTTTCGGAATTGTGGGGTCTGGAATTTATAAAAATTGACCTAGAATTTTGGAACAAAAATTCTGATAGAAACTCTAAGAATATTCAACTTAAAATTAACCGATAGAAAATGTTAAATAGTGTGATATATTTTCAAAAAAGTTTAGAATTGCCCACAATTGTCCACAATTCCAACAATTAAATTAACTTTCGGCAACAAGTTTGTTTTGCCGATGGTAATGTTGAGTAGCTCAAAGGTCTGAAAAAATTGTAGTATATTGGACTTCAGGAAGTATTTTAGAAATACATTACTTGCCTACCGAATTGTTATATTCCTTTTGCCAAATTGTCTTTTAAGTTTTTGGTGTTTCTCAGAAAGTTCGGGTTTTTCATCAAATTGTAGTCAGCTGCAATTTTTTTCAGATATATTTAAAAATATTAATTAATACTAATGACAGCGAAAATGGCAAATAAAGACATAATAAAAAAAATAGTATATATTTAACAAATAGTATAGCCAGTAGTGACATAAGTATAGTATAAGTGACTATGTAATTGAATTCACATTAGTTGAATTATTCAACAGTTTTTAGGTCTTATCAGCAAAATTTACAAACTCCGTATCGAATATTACTTTGTACACTTTTCGAGTTTTAAAGCTTTTTTAATGCAACTAAGTTCATAGCTACGTCACGACTGAATTTATTATTTATGATTTATTTTTACCTTAACAGAATTTGTTGAGCGAAAACGTGGTTAAATTCATTAACTTAATTTAGATCGAATATTTATTATCGTGATTTTCATCGGACAAAAAGAAATTATTCAATATAAACCCTTTCAATTTCCAATTATGCAGTATCTAAACGCTTCGAATCCTGAAATAGACAAACCTTTTAATTCGATATTCGAAGAAAAAAAATTTTAGGATCTAAATTTTAAACCAAATAAATTTTAATCTCCCCAGTTCAAAATCTTCAATTCAAAACCCTGCAAAATTGAAAGCGTTGAATTTGAAATATAGAAATTTATCTGTTTAAATTTTATTTTATTTATCAAAAAGTAGAAAAAGTAACTCGGTGTTTGTGTTGGAATATACATAGAAACCTGTATATTTTTGAATTTATCTAATTGAACAAGTGAAAACTAAGATTTGATAAATAAATGTTTTAAATGCAAACATTCAAAATTGCAAAATTTGAATTCAAATTCTTAATAATGAAACGATAGTTTTTTGAATTAGGAATTCAAAACTTAATAATTAAGAACTTTAAAACTTCCTAGATTGAATATTTACGATGTATTCTATGTATAGAAATCTCAAAATTCATTAAACCTTTTTAATTAATTGGAGAATACGAAGAGACTTATTTTTAATTGTTGCTCATTTGAAGAAAAATCTAAGGAGATTTTATAAGAACATATTTCAGCTTAAAATTGTTTATGTAACAAAAGTTACCTGGATTTTTGTGCTTCCACTTTCGCTGTAGAAGAAGCAGCAATTTTTATTCAATCCTAATAATCAATGTCTAGTTTTATTTGTTAAAAGATTCTTTCCAACTCTGTTTGGGTTTTATTTAAAACAGTTAAGGTACGTGGGTTAGCTTTCGCAGATGACAAGATTGTTATGGCAGAATCAGTCGAGGACTTGCAAAGAATGTTGAATAAACTTCATACAAGCATGAAGGACATGGGACTCAAAATTAACGTAAATAAAACAAAAATCATGGTGTTTGAGGGAAAGAGTGCGAAAACAATGTGCAACATTGTCCTAAATGATGAAAGATTAGAACAAGTTGACAAGTACGTATACCTAGGTAGTCTATTCACTAGCGACGGAAAAATAGATGGGGAGATAGATAGGCGCATAAATAAGGGTAAGGAGGTTATCGGTAGAGCAGGGTCCATCCTAACAAATAAAAACATATCAAAAAAAGCTAAAATGGCCATACATAATTCTATATTCGTACCGACTGTACTATACGGTAGCGAAACATGGACATGTCAAGAAAAGAAAAGAAAAGAAAAAAAGAAAAGAAATGTCAGTTAAGATGATTCGGTCATCTTGAAAGAATGAAAGATGAGCGACTGACCAAACAAGTGTACAAAGGTAAAGTAAATGGCAGAATGCCTAGAGGTAGACCGCCGAAAGAATGGTTAGAATCGGTAAATGAGACATTAATCCGAAGAGACGTAAGAAGCCATAGAAACACAAGAGCTTGCATGAAAAAATGCATGGACGTGAAGGAAGCTAGAGTAGTATGCCAGGACAGAAAAGTGTGGCGACAAATAGTTTGTAAACAGAGTGACAATAGAATGAATGAAGCCTGAAACAAAGACCTTGGATTCTAATGGGCCCAAGTGGGGACCCATACATAACAATTTTGTGAGGCTCTTCACTTGGGGTGATCGCTAGAGAGATTGATCAGCAACCTGGGTCGGAGCAGTGTTGCGGAATAAACGTGTCATTTGAATAAATGACACGAGAATTCCAGATCAATCTAAAACATATATACCTAACACCTATATACCTATCTAATTTACACCTATATACCTATCTCACTTGTACCTATATACTCTATACCAATACACCCACATACCCAATACTATTTTCCAACCGAGCAAGTCACGCCTACCCCGAAAGGGAAATGGCTTAATGGTATAATAATAATAAAAAGTATGCCAGGACAGAAAAGTGTGGCGACAAATAGTTTACAAACAGAGTGACAATAGATTGAATGACGTCTGGAACAAAAGACCTTGGATACTAATGGGCCCAAGTGGGGAACCTCACATAACAACCTTGTGAGGCTCTTCACTTGGGGTGATCGCTAGAGTGATTGATCAGCAACCTGGGTCGGAGCAGTGTTGCGGAACGAACGTGTTATTTAAATAAATAACACGAGAATTCTAGATCAATCCAAAAAATCTATACCTCCTTCGCAACACTACTATTTTCCAACCGAGCGAGTCACGCCTACCCTGAAAGGTAAATGGCTTAATGGTATAATAATAATAATTATTATCATTATATTATATTTTTATATTTCATAAATATTTCGTTTTTCTTTGAAATACTTTGTATGCCTTTGAAATTCCTTAAAATCTCTTGAAATCTTTTGAAACACTACGATATGACTAAAAATCTTTCAAATATTTTGAAATCTCTTGAAATTTCGTTTACTATGAAAATAATTGATTTTTTTTTCATACATTGATTTAAAAATATAAAATCTAACGTACAAGAGGGGGGCATACAAATCTTACGAATTCTTACGGATTCGGGGGTCTTATATGTCCAAAATCATCCTTACACAATTAACAGACGTTTCCTTACGAGAAGAGTCCGGATGTCAAGACATTTCGAGCGCGGATAGCACTTGGATGGGTGACCATCTGCGACGTACGACCGGGTTGTGTATTCGCTACGTTTAAACTAATGTCGAGCGGAAGTTTGACGCCGAGCATGATTGTGTGCATTCTATGGGTACGGTCGAATGTCTTGCGTTCAAAGTTCAAACTAGACTGTCGAAAAACTGGCTGAACTCGGGAGGTGATTTTCTGCAGTTTCCTCTCTCTTGGCCAAATGTCAAGGCTTCCAAAAAATTCGTCTTTCTGGCTTAAAAATTCAACCATTTGGTTAAAAATTCGTCCCCTTTGCTTGAAAGTTGAAATATTTGAAAATTTAATTATGTGTTTACAAATTCAACTATTATGTTGAAAAATTAATTATTTTGATGAAAATTCAAATATTATGTTATAAGGTCATATTATTTAGTTATGAATGCAATTATTTATTCTTGAATTAATTTGCTAGTTGAAAATTTATCTATTTGGTTGGAAAATCATCTTTTTTGGTCGAAAATTCATCTTTCCGCGATTAAAAGTAATTTTTTTTCTTAATTATTTGACTTTTTCGCTTGAAAATTCAACTATTTCGTTGATAAATTTATCTGTTGTAAAGATCAACCCATATATCATAAAATGTAAATAGTATCTTAGGAAGTAATTTATTTCAATTTTATATCTACAGTTTTAATTAATATAAGCATCAAATAAAAATATATATAACATAATATAAAATATAATAATATAATATGAAATATAATATATTCTTTCGAAGAATGTTGGTAATATAATATGTTAGTAGTATAAGAAAGACGGAGAAAGAATAAGAAAAAGAGAATGAGGTTGGTTTCGTCTTTCCCTTTTCTCCCTCTTTTTTTCTTTATTATATGACTGTTTCTAATAAGCCTGTGTGTGTGTGTAAGAATGTGTATTAACTTAAAGACGTCATTTATAATATTTGAAAAATTGTTTTTTATAGTAAAACTTTTTCCATCAAGATAATTAAAAATTGATAAAACAACAGAAAAGATTCCTTGAATCGAGACGAATCAATTGACATGTAATATTAATACATTGTATTGAATAGTACGGAAGTTATGATCATTTATATAATCGGAGATGAAACATTTGAAGCTCCCATATACATTCAACTTATGGCAACTGGTTATACAATTTATTATATTATCACTAACGGGCACAGCCACTGTTATGAAAATGAATTTTCTTGAAATCTTTTTAATACTTTTTTGAGCAAATTCAATTTGATTCAGTTAAAATCTAAAATAAGTTCTAATAAATTATTCCAACTGCTGATAAGATTGGGAGTTTGTCCCTGACGCTATTGTTCCGCGTGGTAAATTTTCTGAGGGTCTGTCGCTCGAACCCTCTCGACTTCTGGTGTGTAGCGGTATTGGTGCTATTGTGGTGGCTCGCTAGGTTGACTGGGCAACGTCGAAAGTCCTCTTTTCAGTTCTGTTTTGACTTTCATGCTGGACACTCATGGCCTACTTGAGATTTGAAAATACTCATAAATTCGCTAGAATTTTACAAAGCTCTAAATAATGTAGGGAATAAAGTAATTGTGAAGAAAATGAAATTAAGCTGTTGGTAACCTAACGATAGCATAAAGCATTAAGGCATTTTAGTTTGAATGTGTACGTTGATCGAGCGCTGAAAGAAAGCTTCTTTCGAGGCTTCTTTTCAATTCTTCAGCAGGAAAAAAGCTGATAGGAAGCATAAAAGAATCTATTAAACACGAGGTAGATACATGAACAATTTCTGCACATATTATGATTATAACTCGTTTGGAAAAAAATATTTATGTGGGAAGGAATACTGGACGCATTAAAGTTAAGGTGATTGTGGTACTGGCGAGTTAGGTGATTCTTGAAGGTGGCGTCGTAGGTGCGAGTAATATGCTTCGGCTATCGGTTCCAATTTAATTAACGACCTTCATACGTCGTAACTTGGTGATTGCGAGGCGCGAAAGTAACCAGCAGCAACCACCACCACTTTTATCTGAGCCATCGCCATCACACGCTGGACTCTTGTCAAGACGAAAAGGGCGGGTCCAAGAAAGATGAGTGATGCTGAACTTCACTCGTTTCGATGTAATCTGAAAAAGCGTGTTTTTTCACAAAAATTAAGTCTGCTATTATATTGTTGGTTTGAACTTCATCTCGTTTGGTTAAAAATTTTACTATTTAATTGAAAGTTTAATTATTTCGTTGAAAATTCGTCTTTTTTGGTGGCAATAATCTTCTGGGTTAAAAAGTCATATTTTGTTTGAAAATTCAAGTGTTTGGTAGAATGTTGATTTCTATTGTTGAAAATTCTTGTTGTTATTGAAGATTCACTTGTGTCAAAAATCTTCTGGTAGCTTGATGTCGAATCTGGCCCAGATCTGGCGTCGTCTAGACCATCTGATCTTGACAGTCTAGTCCAGCTTAGGTCTGGCACTGCTCCGCTTTCTATAACATGAAAAATTATAAAGGTCAATCATTAAGCTTTTCTCAGTGCATGTCAGAAAAATTTACAGGATATTTAAAACGATAAAAAATTTATATTCTTCAAACAAATATTTTTTAACTTATATGAAGTTCTTGGAATTTGTTAAAAATTAATTCAGAAATTTTTCATTCGCAATAAAAAAAATACCAGTATAATATTTTTATAGCTTCAAATAAATGTTATTAAAATATGAGATAAACTGTTTTACATGAATTTTCGTGGAATTTTATAAGTAATTATAGTATTTATAGAAAAGGAGTGATCCTCTTTTGTAGTTGGAAATGAATTGTGAATATTCGGTAGTTCAGTATGGTAGCGCTCGCGGTTTATAAACTTAGGCCGTTGAGGTTTATTTAGTTATTATTTATTTATTTAGCTCTGACTAAAGTGTCTCAATTGCGGCTGACCAGGCGCTAACTAGCACCTGCTTAGACCGTCTAGCCGTAGACTTTACAAAAATGTTACAGTACTGATCAGGCCCAGACTAGATCGTCTCAACTGAGCCAGATTAGAATTTAGACGGTCCAGTCTGGCGTTGGACAGCGCCAGATTATGTATCCACACGGGCATCATTTTAGTTGAAAATTCATCTCCTTGGTTAAAAATTTAACTATTTTGTTGAAAATTCGTTTTTTGTTGAGAATACATTTTTTAAATTTAAAATGTAACTTCCTTTTTTTGTTGAAAATTGATATTATTAACTTAAAATTGATCTTTTCTAGTTGGATATTCAACTATTTGGCTAAGAATTCGTGTATTTTGTTAAAAATTCTTCTTGTTTTTTAGAAAATTAATTTTCTTGGATGAAAATGAATCTTTTTTGGTTAAAAATTTAACAATTTGGTAGAAAATGAAACTATTTGGCTGTAATTTAAACTTTGTGTTGAAAATTATTATTGAAAAATCATATTTTTGGGTTGAAAATTCAACTGTTTTGTAGATAATTCGTTTTTTTGGATTAAAATTTTAACAATTTATTTGCAAATGAATTTATTTTGTTGAAAATTCGTCTTTATTTGTTAAAAAATTATTTTTTTGTATCAGAAAATGTAATTATTTCATTTTTGGTTGCAAGTTTATCCTTTATAAGTTGAAAATTCAACTTTTTGGTAGAAAATTCATGTATTTTGTTGAAAACTCGTCTTTTTGGGTACGAAATTAATCATGTTGGTTAAAAATTCATCTTTTGGCTAAGGATTCGACTATTTTGTTAAAAATTCGTCGTTTTTGGTTGAATTCAACTTGTAGAAAATTCTTTTTTTTTTTGGTTGAAAATTAATTTTTGTATACTGAAAATTTATCGATCTCATTTTTACATTCTCATCGGAGAAGGTATAAGATTTCTGTAAAATTTGAGTCCCCCAGTTTTTGTCAAATGTCCACGCTTTGAGACCCTCTGACCCCGAAAACCATGTTTTTACGAATGTGTCAGTATGTATGTATGTATGTATGTATATATATGTATGTATGTATGAATTATGTATTTGTATGAATGTCTGTCTGTGAGCACGATACTCTTTTATTGTCAGAAACTGAAGGTCAAGTTCGTTAGCCAGCTATTTTGGATAAAAATTAAAAAAGTTAGAGCATTTTCAAAATTGTTGACACCATTTTTTTTGTATTCCAAAATTCTATATAAGGCCATTCGTAATGCTCGAGAAGTCGAACATTTTATCCTCACGACTTTTTGCGATAAATAGAAAATTATCAGAGTTATAGCATTTGCGAAATTGAAAAAAACAAAAGAAAATTAAAACTTTAAGCCAAACGACGAACGATATGAAAAAAGTCAAAAGAAAAAATCGTTGCTTTTTGAAAGCCCTACAAGATTATCATAACAAATTTCTTAATTTTCCTAAAAATCGAAAATTCAAATTTTTTTACCAACAGTTCTGGTTTTAACCACAAACAAATAATCAAGCTTAAATTTAATTTTGCGATAAAAATATAAAAGACACAAATTTTTCGTAGATCATCTTTCAATACAACGCGTTGTTTTTGTTTCAATCGTAAAAAAACGTTAAAAATTAAAAAAATAAATTTTTGGACAAACGACACAAGGTACAAAAAAAAATGAATAGACAAAAGTTTTTCATCTGAAAACGAACTACAAATTTAATATTAATCATCTTTTTATAGGACGCGTAGTTTTTGTTTCATTCTTAAAAAATAACATTAACAATATAAAATTGAATTTTGGGAAAAACACAGAAGGTAAGAAAAAAATTAATGAACAAAAGTTGTATACCCGAAAAAGATCTACAAATTGGTTGAGAATTATTTTTTGATAGGATGCGTATTTTTGGTTTAAATCGTAAAAAAAAAACATCCAAAACAAATAAATTAAGTTTTTAGAGAAACGATACAAGGTGCAATAAAATATAAATAACAATTTTTTTCATGGGATGCACATTTTCTTTAAATTATGAAAAAAGACAATGAAAATACATCTGTTTCAATATCAATGCATATAATGAATAGATGCGAATGAAAATTAGTGTATAATAAGAAGCAAATATAAAAGTATGTAATCATGAAAAATAAAATTTGTACACTACTTTGCAATATCTGAATAAGCAGTTTCAGACCGAGGTTTAGAAATAAATATAATATACATTTGATATAATAATAATACGTTTCTTTTGCTATAAAGTTCAACTATTTGACTGGAATGCAACTGTTTCGTTAAAAATTCATTTGGCTCTTGTTGAAAATTTAACTAATTGGTTAAAAACTCACCTTTTCTGGTTGAAATAGATGAATAATTTTTAAATTTTAATCTTGAACTGTTCCATTCCATTCATAAAAGATTCTTTGTTCAAAATTTCATAAGATTAAAATGCTGGTCTTCGAATATTAATGGTAATGGAAAATGAAAAATTGGTAAGGGAAAAGTGAGGAAATTTAGGAATTTAAGTTTTGCAGCGACCCTTTACAATAAAACTATAATAATTTAGATTATGAGTGAGGCATACATCATTTAAATGTTTTAAATTTAATGTAGAAAATTATTTTGTTCCTCAGAATGTTTGTAAGTTTTGGTTTCGAATTCCCCCTCGTATCATTATGAAATATTTCACATCCATTTCTCAGAATGGATAAAATGAAAATATTTTAAATCAAACGTGAAAAAAAAATGTTATTGGCAAAGCGACATTAAAACAAAATAGAAATGATAAAATGTTTCAAAGTAAACTGAACATTTATGTTATTCTAAAACAGTAAAAAGAACAACATAAATGTAATAAAAATAAAGCAAAAATCTTTATTGGTTGAACTACAATAAATGTGTTCACGTGGTGGGCATTTTTTAACATTGTGGATTTCAACTTAAATTTAAATATACTTAATGTTTGTAAAACAAAAATTATATTCTAAAGTGAAAATACATAGTATGCACTTTCTGAAAAAAATTCCCCAAAAATTTGATGCGCACTTTTTTAAATTATATAAACAGGACAATGAAAATACGTCTGTTTCAATACCAATGCATATTGTGAATTGTAATAATATATATTTATTGAAATGATGCATTTTTCATTGTAGCTGAGAATAAACATTAATGCAAAATAAGGAACAAATATTAAAGTAATCATAAAAAATAAAACTTGTACTTTATTTTGCAATATCTGAATAATCAGTCCCAGACCGAGGTACAGAAATAAATACAATATACATTTGATATAATAGAGTTGAAGATAATGTAGAATAGTTCAAATTCTGGACAAAATCGAGTGCGAAGCACGAGATTCGTGCTGAGAATGTCTCCGTTAAAGCCGAAGGAGCTTTAACAAAAGTGAATTCACAATCGTCAAATTAAATTTGTCGATGCTTTTACCTTTAATTTTAAAAGATCTGTGCAAAAATGTGGGGAAGTATAAAGACCGTGCGCGTAGCGCTATGCAAATACGTTATCGAGCGCGAAGCGTGAAATCCAACAGACGCGCGCCATAGGCGTGCTCAATCTAGTGAGCAAAGCGAGTCGGGTGCTTGCAGTTGAAAATTCAACTATTTGGTTGAAAATGCATCTTTCTTGACTGCCAAATAACTTTCTTGTTAAAAAAATGTATATATTTTATATATTTGAACCTCTCCGGATCAAAAGGGGATACGCGTGAACTCAGCCTGAGAATTACTGTCCAGAAATTCAATTTTTAAAATCGTTTGAATTTCAATTTTAAGAAGTGATACTTGTAGAGAATTTCAAGGCGCATCTTTTTGTCCTTTATCAAATATTTGTAGGTATTACAGTTTTTGAAGTAATTGATAAAAACTAGATTTGTCGAAAACAAAAAATTTCAATATTTTTTCACTTCAACTCGCGCTAACTTAGTCAATTTTCCAGAATTTATCGAGCTCATTAACACTAAATTACATTTTCAAGTCTTCTGAAACTAGTTAAGGAAGAAAAACGTAACTATTTTGATACACAAAAAAGTTGTTAATTTTTTTGTGAGGCTTTGCAAAAATCATGAACTTCAACCTCCAAGCGCTTAACCATTATTCCGATTGAGCTGAAACTTCCCAGAAAACTTCTTCAGATCCTAAGCAACAACTTCCTTCCTGGAAGTTTTCCGTTGCTTGAAATTCGCTCAATAAACGAAGCGCTTAAACGTTGAAACTCATGATTTTTGCAAAGCCTCACAAAAAAATTAACAACTTTTTTGTTTATTAAAATATTAACGTTTTTCTTCCTCAACTAGTTCCAGAAGGCATAAAAATGTAATTTAGTATTGATAACATTGATAAATTCTGGAAATTGACTAAGTTAGCGCGAGTTGAAGTGGAAAAACATTGAAATTTTTTGTTTTCGACATCTGGTTTTTATCAATTACTTTAAAAACTGTAAAACCTATAAATATTGGCTACGGGGGAAAAAATGCGCCTCGAAATTCTCTACGAGTATCTTCCCTCCAAATTAAAATTAGAACGATTTTCAAAATTGACTTTCTGGACAATACTTCTCAGGCTGAATCAACGCGTATCCCCTTTTGATCCGGAGAGGTTCATTTATTTAAATTTTGTTGGAAATTCGTCTTTTTGTGTAACAAATTATTCTTCTTTATTGAGAATTTATCTCTTTGGGTTAGGATTTAACTATTTTCTGAAAAATTCTTCTTTTTCCTTTGAATTTGACTTGCTGAAAATTCTTTTTTTTTGTTTGTTGAAAATTAATTATTTTAACTGGAAATTTAACTATTGAATTTTCGGTTAAAAACATTTTTTTTTTGAAAATTATTGTACTTTGTTGAAAATTCGTCCTTAAATAGCAAATAACATTTATTTAATAGATTGAAAATGCAACTATTTAGTTAGAAATTTAAATTTTGTGTTAGAAATTTAATTATTTTGTTGAAAATTCAACTATGATGTGATAGTAATTTCTGTTGCTGAAAAATTCGTGAAAAACGTGCAATCCATGTTTAAACAATGGCTACGTTACTTTCGGGTATGGGAAACCACCCTACAGTAGATAATGATTTACAGTAGATAATCTTTATTAACTGGAAAACTGACAATAAATGTTCATTATTTTTGTTAGTATAACATTTCATCAAGGATACTATATTTTATGACGAAGTTTCATTGAAATTTTATAATTAATTAATGTGTGAGCGCAAAAAATTAATTTTTAACCTGAAGAAAAAATTTTCGCCCCTTCTTTATTTATACTTTTTACCTTAATGAAAAATGTTTATGTCGTGATTATACATTAGGATCAAAGCTTGAAGTTTAATGAACAATATTGATTGATACCAGGCGTTCTTTCTTTAATATTTATAAATATTTGAGAAATTTTTATTAGACATTAAATTTTCAAACAGTAGATAACCAACAGTAGATAATCGCAAAATTGCGAAAAACGTCGCTGTCAAAATTGGCAGCTCTGCGACTGTCTCGCAGTTGTTTTAAGTTAAAGGTTGTGTTTATTTATTTTGATTCGTAAAGTTTCTAAATTTAGGTTATTGTAAATAATAAACTAAGAACATTGTGTCAATTATTAGTTATTGAAAAGCACATAATGTTTAGTTGTGTTTTAAGGAGTCTTTCGGAAATGATATCATTTTTAGGATTAAGGTATGTAAAAATTCTGCTCTTTTCCGCCATCGCATGTCAGGTTAAATGGTATGTAGATTAAACATCTCGTACCAATCGTACCAATCTCGCGGAATATCAGAGATAAAAAAATGACCATAATTTAAGCTTTTGTGATTTTTGTAAAATAATCATAGTTTAAACTAATATTTACTCAATAAACTCATTTTTATTGTAAGTATACTAATGATATATTATAATTATCGAGACTTGAGTATTCTGTCATGCCCAGGAGCAATACCAGAAACGATTATCTATTGATGGACAGAGGTGTCAAAATCCTACCGTTGACCAGGTCTAATAAAAATGTTTATTACAGCTAATTGACTAATCTAGTGATATTTTTTTCTATAAGAATATTAAATTGAATATACTATAAGCTTTATTTCAAAAACAAAATTTTTCTTTATTTGCGGATACTGATGCAGTTACATGCTGTTGAATTTTTTCCTATCTACTGTAGGGTGGTTTCCCCCATTTTAGTGGGAGGCTTAAGCCAAAACTACGGTCATAAATGAGGAGGGACGGTTGGAAGGGGGGGGGGGGATAGCCCAAAATTGGTAACTGGTATACCATTACCATTAAGCCATTTCCCTTTCGGGGTAGGCGTGACACTACCCGATTCGGGTAGTGTTTCTAGGTTGATAACTTGTAGTAAATAACTACAAGTGTAGGCTCACCACACCCACGATGTGCCAACAGCACTCAGTTTTCTCGAATGGTCACCCATCCAAGTGCTAAACGCGCCCAACGCTGCTTAACTTCAGTGATCTGACGAGAACTGGTTTTTTCAGCGTGGTATGGCTACGTGGTATGGTAACTTAGTTTATAATAATAATATTGTAATTCTTTAAATTATAATTGAATACATTTTTCCCGAGATCTACCTTCCCGCACTTCATAAGCTCATTTTGGGAGTGAAAATTACAATACAGTCAACTCCTGATATAAGACCTC
The DNA here is from genome assembly GCA_932195095.1 of Andricus curvator. Classification (NCBI taxonomy): domain Eukaryota; kingdom Metazoa; phylum Arthropoda; class Insecta; order Hymenoptera; family Cynipidae; genus Andricus; species Andricus curvator. The sequence goes on from CAKNYM010047804.1 coordinate 32,454, forward strand.
CCCGGTTTCCGATATTTCTTGAACTGATGGTCTCCGCAGTTTCGCGATGAGAGGAGCTGCGGGACCGAAAGAGAGGATGTGCTCAGTAAAGCGTGACAAACAGCTCGAGGTTCATGCAGCCCTGCCTGTTTACGTTTGCATTCCCCCGATTTAGGATCCATTCCAAGGAAAGCCATGCCCGAACCGTTCTTATATCGGGAATTGAGTGTATTACAAATTATATTACGAATCTTGATTAATCTTCTACATTGTTAATGCTTAAATGCTTGTTTTCCTCTTTTGAATATAGTTCCGAAATGTTTAAAGCCTGAGTGGTAACAGGGAGTTTTCACGCGTGGGGGAACGAATTACAATAAATGAGTAGTCATTGTTCGGAAACAACGGCGTGTAATGCATGCCTTGTAAGCGCTGGTAAACGACATGAGCAGCGTGGGTGTTCCAATTTGGGCCTTTCTGCATCTCCCCCTTTTACGCCGGAGTCGATCGCGGAATTTATTTTCTCCTGGGGTCCTCACTATTCGAAGGAGGTTTCACTTGAGAAAGTGGAAGAAGAAAGAGAGCAGAAAGGCAGAGAGATGATTGAACTCATCCATATTAACCCGGTGAGATTTTTATATCGGGTGTGGTCTTTGGAAATGCACTACCTTTTACTCGATTGGGTCCGAAGACCTCAATATTCACTAATTTCAGTAGGGGAATCTTTGTAAGAGTTCACTTTGTGGAGTAGGTCATTTGAATTTATCAGAATTTGACAAAAAAATATTCTGAAAGCTTTTGATAACAACATTTGGAACAATATTCAGCACAGCTGGGCGGGCGAGATATTATGAATAACAAATGTCTGCTTTGTAATCAAAGTTTTGAACTAAGTGTATAATATGTCTAAAGACGAAGGATCTCCCGTTACTCATTTATAATAATTATTCAAGTACTTTTTGTTACTCAGTGCATTTTTTAGGAAATAGGTCAGCAAGAAGAGGCTATTCTCAAAATTGTTCAGTTAGATTGGTTTTATTGAATGGACTCGAAAATGAAAATTGCCGAACATGGTCAAATATGCCTTTCTGTCACTTCAGTTTTGTTAGGTTTTGCGGGAAAGGAACCTTAACAACTGTTGGAGTATTAGAAAGAATGTTTGAGTGCGTGAGAATGTAAAGC
>CAKNYM010047806.1:0-13201 GCA_932195095.1 Andricus curvator
GTAGACGTGTTATTAATTTAGTTAAATAATCATCATAAGTTTCTAATGTTTCGCTTTCTACGGGAGGTTCACTTGATGGTAATCTGGCTAATTTTCCAAAAACTAATTCATATGGGGTACAGCGTGTTCCCTCGTGAATGCTAGTGTTATATGAAAAGGTGGCTAATTCAAGCGAATCATCCCATTCTGAATTTTTATCAACAAATTGTTTTAAATATTCAGCCAGTACGTGATGTGATCTTTCTAAAGAACCGTTTGATTGTGGGTGAAAGGCAGTTGTTTTGAATTGTCTAATTCTAAATCTTTTTGCCAATCTTCTGAGAAGATTACTGAGAAAATTTTTTCCTTGATCTGTAAGAATTGATTTTGGTGATCCAAAAAAACATATAAATTTTTTGACAAGAGCATCAGCAATCGTACTTGCAAGTTTTTTGTAAATTCAACAATTTGGTGGAAAATTAAACTAGTTAGTTGTAAATTAATTTTTGTTTGAATTCATATTTTCGATTGACTATTCATCCTTTTGGTTAAAAATGTAACGAACTGGTTAACAATTCTTTTTACATTCTCATTCTAATGAGAAGGTATTGGTTTTATGTAAAATTTGACATAGTCGGTTTTCATCAAATCTTTACGTTTTGAGACCCCATGTGCTAGAAAAAACGATTTTTACCAAGGTGTCTGTCTGTCTGTAGTCTGTCTGTTTGTCTGTCAGTCTATCTGTCTGTCTGTAGCCACGATAACTTTCGAAAAAATTGACCACTTTTTTTGAAGATTTGAAAATTCTATGTACGGTTATTAGTAGTACGCAAAATGACGAACGAAATATTCTAATGACTTTTCGTGATCAAAAAAAATTACTGGAGTTATAGCATTTTGAAAATTCCAAAAAACAAACGAAAATGAACATTTTAAGCCGAAAAACGCACGATATGAAAAAAGTCAAGAAAAGAAAAACGTTGCTTCTTGAACACCCTATGATATTTTCATAACAACTTTCTGAATTTGTTGAAAAATAAAAAATTCAAATTTTGATCGCACAAAAAAATAATGAAAAATCAAAAATTCCATTTTGCTGTGAAACTATGCAAGATACGAGAAAAGATCATGCAACCAAAATTGTGCAACTAAAAAAGATCTACAAATTTCTTATCATTCACTTTTTGATATGACGCGTAGTTTTTGTTTTATTCGTAAAAAACAATATTGAAAATAGAAAAATCAAATTTTTAGACGAATAACACGAGCTACGAAAAAAATGACAGGAACAAAATTTGTTCATCCAAGGAAGAGGTACAAATTTGTTGTGAATCATGTTTCGATAGGATGCGTAGTTTTTGTTTTATTCGGGAAAATAACATTGACAGTAAAAAAAATCAAATTTTTGAAAAAACAATGCAAGGTACGAAAACAGATAAATGAACAAAAATTGTGCGTTCAAAAAAGATTTAAAAAATTGTAATCAATTTTTGTCAATCAATATCATTATTTTTCATTTGAAATCAAATACAAATTTAGTAATTTGTATATGAAGAACATAACACGAAGCACAAAGTGCGCGCTCAGTGTATTTACCAAATCGCACGCCGTAAGTGCGTTCAAACTTTTTTGCTTCTATCATACGGTGCACAGAACCGAGCGTGGAACGCAAGGTTCAAATGATTTTCAAATCAAATATCGAGCGCGAAGCGCGAGTGTCTGGATGAGAATGTGTTCCTTAAGGTCGAGAGAACCTTGAGTAAATAAAGTTCCTTTTAAGTCTAAAATAAAAACAAATTTAACAATCACTTAATATGTAGAGGTTTCGATAATTTTATTATATTTTCAAACAAACTTTTTCTTTTCATCGAAGTCGAACACGACCCTGCCGATGGAACAGCACTGAAAAAGCACTCAAAAAGCACTGCCCAGTGCCGTTTCAGTGCTGCTCGTTTAAAGCTACTCAGATTACAGTTTTAAATGCCTGCAGAAGTTCCCTTTATACCTGCGAATAGGCTACCAAGTGGACCAGCTGAAAGGGATTAAAAATGCAAAATTAAAATTTGTGAAATTTTGAAATTACCTTTGCGAAAGTTAGAAATTCAGAATTTACGGGTTTCGATGATTTCAGATATCTAACTTTTTTTTTGAAAAGTTTAAAATTCGAATGAACATAATGTATCACGTAAATGGAATGAGATACGCCAAAACAGACAACATTTTCGAATTCAACTTCAGAATAGTATATTAGTATATAATTTATAAGTATAAAATATATATAATGAGAAAATTCATAAATTAAAAAAAAGTGTTAATAATTTGAAGAAAATTTTAAAAAGGGATTCGGGTTGGTAGCGGCCAACTGCTGTAAACCACTCTGCCTGTCCGGTACGTGACGAATACAATAGAACCATTATATGACCGTCGCATCACCCTCAGTGCGGTTTAGGTGCCGAAATCAGCAGAAACAGTCACTGAAAAAGCACTGGCGGCCCAGTGCCGTTCGCCAGTGCTTTTTCAGTGCTGTTTCATCGGCAGGGGAAGTTGAAAAATCTAGAGGAACCGAGCGTAAAGCGCCAGGTGAATACATAATCGAGCGCGAAGCGCGACATAAATATATGATCGAGCGCGAAGCGCGAGATACAACAGATACGCCCCTGGCGCACTCAAACTTCTTTTTCTTCTTTTTTTGATTAATTTTCTTCTTCATTACTGGATTCTGCGTTATGTTCTTCCTAGGCCTGCCTCTTTTTTTCTTAGACTCAGGGACATGTATATTTGGAACTTGAGCTGCTTCTTTTACTGTCTTCAGCTTCTTCTTTTGAATTATGATTTCTGGTTTGCTTTTTCTGTATTCCTCTTCTTCGGAGTCTGAAAAGTCCTTATATGGCACTTCATGATTCTTTTTATTTTCTTTCTCTGCATTCATTTTCTGTGTTTGATTTCGAGTTTTTATTACATTCACTCGTGATTTTTTCTTAGGGGCATGTTTCTTCCCAAATTCTGAAATAATTTGAGTAATTTTGAATAATAATTCTGAGATGGCCGATTGAGATTCAGTCTCATCTTCTGAACTTTCATTTGAGGGTACTTCTTCCTCAGAATTCGAAATTGAATTATTAATTGATTTAGGCTCATCCTCTGAACTTGAATCTTCGCTTGAGGGTAAATCTTCCTCGGAATCTAAAATTGTGTGAATGGCCTCCGGAGATTTGGGCTCATGTACTGTAATAATTATTTCATTGTTTGAATGTACAATTGTTCGTATTCTGTTTAATTTTGACTTACTTTTTGTCGTCCTAAAAATATTTTTATTCTCATTGTCATTCCTAGTCTTTGCAGGAATTGAACTTGAGATTAAAATAGGGCTCATTTTATTTTGGAGACCTTTCACATTTCTTGAGTTTGATTGACTTTTTTCTTCTTCATTTACAATAGTAATATTTGTTTCCACAGGATTTCGTGACAAGGCGTCAGCATTGACATTTGTTTTACCTGCTTTATGAATAACATTGAATTCATATTCTGCTAATTTTAGTCTCCATCGTGTTACTCTTGAACACGGATCTTTCGTAGTTTGGAACCATACAAGCGGCTTGTGGTCAGTTACTAGGGTGAATTTTCTTCCATAGAGGTAGTGACGAAAATGTTCTACCGAATATATAATAGCCAGTGCCTCTTTTTGATAAGTGTCATATTTCTTTTCACATTCATTTAAAGCGCGTGAGGTATATGCTATAGGCTTGTCTTGGCCTATTTTACCTTGTGATAGTATTCCCGCGATTGCGTATCCTGAGGCATCCGTTGTTAAAATGAAAGGTTGAGTAAAATCGGGACGTTGAAGAAGGGGTTCTTCGCATAATTTTTGTTTGAGTGTGTCAAAGCCTAATTGTTGCTTTGCTGTCCATATAAAAGGTGTATCCTTTTTTAAAAGTTGAGTTAAAGGTGAAGCTATTTTAGCGAATCCGTCGATAAACCTTCTATAATAACCTGCTAAGCCTAGAAATTCCTTGATATTCTTTTCTTTTTTTGGAATTGGAAATTCGGAAACTGCTTTTAATTTTCTGGGATCAGGGCGGACACCCTGATTATCTATTATATCCCCTAGATATGTTACCCCAGGCCTCAAAAATTCGCACTTATCTGGTTGCAGGTGTAAATTTGTGTTTCGCAATCGAGTCATTAATTTCTCAAATTTTTCTGTGTGTTCTTCCAAACTATTTGCGTACAAGACGATATCATCTAAATACACAAAAAGTTCAGTACCTTGTAATCCCGTTAGTACCACGTCCATTAATCGCTGAAAAGTTGCAGGCGCGTTTTTTAATCCGAATGGCATTCTATCAAATTCATAATGCCCGTATGGAGTTGAGAAAGCTGTTTTATGAGCATCTTTTGGATCCATTGGTATATGATGGAAGCCTGTAGCTAAATCGAAAACCGAAAAATAACGAGCGTTTCCTAGTTGATCTAATATTTCATTGATATTTGGTAGAGGATAAGAGTCTCCTATAGTCTTTTCATTGAGTTTTCGAAAGTCAAGGACCATTCTCCACTTTAATTTACCTTGAGAATCCAGCTTCTTTTTAACTAAAAAGGTTGGTGAACAATAGGGAGATTGTGATGGCTTTATCACTTTATTTTTTAGAAGTTCATTTACCTGACGCGTTAATTCTTCTTTTTGAACTTGAGGGTGTCTAAATGGTCGCGTAAAAATTGGTTGATCGTCAATAGTGGGAATCGTACGTTTCGCTACATGTGTGGGTTCAAGGGGTTCACCTGGAATCTGGAAACGGTCTGAATATTTATTTATTAATTTGTCGACGTAAGTTTTCTCTTCGAAATTTAAATGATCAAGGCGAAGTAATTCTTTTATTTTTTCTAGTCTGGCTTCACCCATGATGTTGTAAAATTTAATTTCTGTTTCTCCACATTTTTCCAAATTTTCTTCTGGTTCGCTCATCTTAATTTCTTCAAAATCTTCCAAAAAAATGTTTGGAATTACAACTTTGACTGGATCTGAACTTGTATTAGCGACTTTTATGTATGCCTTTCCTTCGTGGTTTTTTACTATGGCATTTCCTATATAAATTTTATCAGCTAAATAAAGTTGAGGAATCTAACCTTCGTCTTTATCTTTATTTTCGATTTCAACACATATATTAGAGATTGACCTAGCTGATAAGGTTATGCTAGATTCTGGTGCTTTAAATGAATATTTGTTTTCTTTAATTTCAAGACATTCTTCAGTGTAATTTATATTTACTTTATTTTCGATAAAAAATTCTGATCCTAAAACTCCATCTTCTTCTATAGGGACACTATTTGGAATTAGATTTAAAATCGTTGGGTATCCAAGAATATTAAGAGTTACCTGACCTAATGTAAAAACCGGTAAAGCATTTATTACTGTTAAGCGTAAGATTTCGTCTTGATTAATGTTGGTAGAATTTTCAATTATATTTAGTTTAAGTAAATTTCTTTCTGCTCCCGTATCAATCATCATACGTGCTGGGCATATCAAGCCGTCAACAGATATATAAATTGATGGAATTGGATTGATATTATTTAAATTTATTTTTACGTCTTTTATGACACTTTTATTTTCTGTAGCCGGTGCGTTTAAATTTTTTATATTTCCACCTCCTCCGACGCACCTTAATTCGGGAGGGGTTTGGCATTTCCCTGATTCTGTTGAGTTCCAGTTTGTTGCTGTTGTTCATTAAATATCCTTTTTCGACATAGATCAATTGTATGTCCTAATTTCTTGCAATAACGGCATTCTTGTGGGGAGGAATTATAATTTCTCTGATTTTCATTTGGTCTATCATGTCTTTGATTTTGAAAATGTGATTGCCCCTGAAATGATCTATTGGGTTGCCATAAGTTTTGGTCGGGTCGAAACTGCCTTTGAGCCCGAAACGGTTGTCGCGCGCCCCATTGAGATTGGAATGGTTGTCGCGTGCCCCATTGAGTTTCTCTGTTTTGTTGGGGTCCTGTGTAGTACGGTCGGGGTTGATAGCCTCTATTTTGAGAATTTTCACGTTGGTTAAAATAATTTTATGGTTTTTGTGTTCTTCTTTCTTCGAAATTTGGTCGGTTTTGCATTGTGGGGTTAAAAAGTTGTCTGCAGGTAGGAGCTATATGACCTCTTCTGCCGCAAATTTGACATGAAATGTCTTCTTGAGCAATGTTAATTTTATTTTTATCATTTTTATCCGAGTTTATTTCTTCTTTATTGCGCCTATTTGAATGCAGAGCTGATGTTGCTGCTAATTTTCTCTCTATATCTATGGCTTTATTTACGGCTACTTTAAAAGTTAAAGGGTTATCATCTGGATCTTCAATTCGCGATTCCAATTCAATTTCTAAACCTCTAAGAAAACAGTCCTTAATATCTTTAGCGATTTCTGCGCTGAAACTTCTATCTTGGGATCCTGTGTTATTTCTTTTGTGGGCATCTAGAATTTTATCCCCTATTTCTTTTACACGTGTCGCGAATGAGATGACTTTTTCATTATCCCACTGGTAAATGTTTCCCAGTTCACCCTGGAGTTGGTATACTATTTTATTTAATAAATATACGCGTTTTAAACTATCAATTAATTCTTCGATATTATTATAAGATTCTCCGGATAGGCATTTACGTGCTTCGCCTTTTACTTTAGTTTTGAGTAATTTAGTTAAATTTGCTTCCGAAGTTTGTGGAAGCATATCTTTGGCTTCTTTACATCCTTCGATAAACTGATCTAATGATATGTTATCTCCGGTAAAAGAAGGTACGACCTCAAGCGCATCACGTAGCGAAACCATTTGATTGTTTGCTACTGTAACAATTTGTTGTTGTGTGGTCATTATGTTTTCTTGTTTCAAAAGGGTATTCTTTAAAATTGAAATGTTACTCGTATTTGACCTAATTAATGGTTTAGTTAAATTCTTACTTTTTGAAATTGATTTTTCCGGATCTTCTTTGAAATTTATTGAATCTGATTCTGAGTCTGAACTGCTAGATGTTTCTGAATTTGATTGATTTGCCACGAGAGTTGATTCAAAATTTTCAACGACAGTGGAATTTTCCGGTTTTATTGTGGAATTAAAAAATGAATCGTCAAAATTTTGGGTATTATTTATATTTAAACTGTTGTTGTGAGAAGAACTTGAGCTAATCACTACACTTATATTTTGAGCGTTTCTTTTTGAAAAAGACTCTACTTCTGGTATAGGAGTTTGATTTAGAGAGATTTGGTTTGTTGTGTTGTAGGAATTAGTGACAGATTGATTCAAAGTTTCGTCAACCGATTTTTTATTTTCTGATCTCTTTGTTTGTTGAAAAGCTTTCGCCTTATTTTGATCTACTATTTTTGCTAATTCAGGATTGTTTTTGGCTAAATTTCGCGTTATGATTTTTCGTTCAGGATTGTCTAAAGAATTAGACATTGGGGTTAATTTTCATTTTGTTCACTATTTGGATACGCACACCGATCAAAATAGTACAATGGAAAAAATAGATGGATAATATTCAATTTTGTGGGTAAAAATTTCGATAAATCTTCATGGATTTATAAATTTTACACAAAATGTTTGCCTTCAATATGTAAAACACAAAATATTTCACTGGTTTTTATAGCTTAGTCTTCTATGCACATTTGCTTAATATTTAGCAGGTATAAAGGAAAATCGCAAAACAGAAAAATTGCATTAAAATTTTATTTGTTCATTTAATCAAGAATGGAAAAGAGAGAAAAAAAAATGTACTCAGGAAATAAAAATTTTTGAAATCAATATTGTTGTTTTTCTGTTTCAGATTTTAAGAAAGAAAGAAAAATAAATTAGTCAATTTGTCAACCCTTTTAATTTGCTTATTTTCCTGCAAAATGTTATTTAAATGAGTCTCAAAATTAATTTGTTACTCAAACCGAAATTAAAGAAAATTTCAGGAGTTTTTTTTGTTGTTGAAATGTTCAAAAAAAATTTTTTGAAAATTAGAAAAATTTGTGAAATTAGATAATTTAAATTCAAATAGCTTGATTTCCCGGGCCGATGCACCAAAAAATAATAGACTCTGTTACGTTCTAAAGACCTAAACAGCTAAATTCCTATTTTAGTAACAAAGCCTATTTCCCTATTAATGTTTCCTCGATTTACTTAACTATTTCTAGCTAAGTGGGATGAGGCCAAGCTAATTGAATAATTTAAATATATTTAATTTCTTTATTTTAAAGTTACATCAATTATCATGAACCTTTGTTTGCGATGAAAAGATTTGAATTTTGACGTTTGATTATTTCCTTTCCTTCCAAATGTGGATTCGATTGATCTCCACCCTTTAAAAGAAAATGAATTGATTTGAAAATCTATTTTTTACACTGAAAATTTGGTAAAGTTATATTGAGGATTTTTCTCGACTTACCAGTAGTTGAAGTTTTCTTATTTGATTTAATCCTTTACTTGGATGAGCGTACCACTTCACGTAATCCTTTTAAAGAAACTATGGTGAGTAACTCCAAGAACTGCGAATTTATGGGTGATTGGTTAACTGATATGTTTGGTGTCACGATTTAAAAGACTGTCGTCCCGTTCCAATTTTTTTACTGCTTTTAGTTTGAGGGTTGCTGCTTATATATGGAATTTAGTCCTCTGGAATCCTTGGGTCCCATGGAAAATGGTTTGACAGCTTTCCTCTGCCATAAATTTAACTGGCCGTGCGACGGCTAATGGCTTTCCTCTGCACCGGGGTAGTATTCGAGTCTCTGGTTGTGTGTGTAACACATGGATTGACTTGGGGTGTCGGGCTAGACACTATGTAAGTCATTCATGTATTCTCGAGATTCGAAGCTTCCTTAGGTGGGTGTAGGTAGTTGGAGTTGTAAAGACAAGGATCATATCGAGGATCATATCTAGTTCAAGTTTTAGAATGTTTCATTCACAAAAAAGGTCATTGACATTGGTTCGTATATATTTGACATAGTGACAGATTATTGAGAATAGACATTGAAGGTAATGTTCGCTTAATGTGATAAAAGTTTATAATTAAGTAATGGTCGATAAGTAAAAGTTTACAATAGGCTATTAGGATAAACAATAATAATAATAATAATAATAATTACCAATTATTATTAATTATTATAAATTACTAATAATCAATTATTGTCTATTAATTATTTATTAACAAACAATAACTATGACCAATAATAATAATAATAATTATTATTGTCTTATAATAGTCGCTGGACGTGACACTTTACTGAAAAAGATTTCTTGGTTGAAAATGCAACTCTTGTTGAAAATTCGCCTTTTTGATTGAAAAGTTCATCTCTATTAGCAGTAATTTGTCTTTTTTGGTTAAATTCAACGGTTGTTCACTCAAAATCTTTTTTGCTTCGTTGAATTATCAACTATTACATTTTTTGTTAAGAATTCATCTTTTCAGGTGGAAAATGCAATTCTTTGTTTGAGAGTTGAACTGCTTTCTTTAAAATTATTTCTTTTTTTTCAAAAATAATTGCTTTTTTGTTGTTAAAAATTAATTTTTTAACTGGAAAGTCAACTAAGTTGTTGAAAATTCAACTTTTTATTGCAAATTAATTTTTTAAAGTTAAGCTTTAATTATTCCATTTTTTGTTAATAATTTGTATTTTCACTATTTTAAATTCAACTATTCGCATCAAAATTGATGTAATTTGTTGAAAATTCGTCTTTTTTTTCTAGAAAATTAATTTCTTTGGTTAAAAATTGTACTAATTGGTTGAAAATTGAACAAAATTGAATATTGAACGGTTGGAAGTTGAAGAGAATTAAGCATTGAATTATCAACTGTTTAAAATTGATGAAAATTGATCACTGAATTTTCTACAGTTGAAAATACGCTTATTGAAAATTGAAAACATTGCATTTTCAACTGTTTAAAATTAAAGAAAAGTGGTAATTGCATTTTCAACAGTTGGAAATCCTATTGTTGAAAATAAAATAATTGAATTTTCAACTGTTTAAAAGCGAAGAAAATTGAAAACGAAAGGAAATTGAAGAAAGTTGAACATTGAGTTGTCAAAAGTTGAATTTTCCTCAATTTCAAAATGTTGAATTCAACATGAGGATTTATTGAATAAACATTTCATTTCATGAAACAAAAATTTTGGAAAAAGTAGATTTTTCACAAACGAGTCGCTGGTGGCAAATAATGTTTTTTGGCAAATTAATATCTGTCTAATGGACCCTCAGTATGAAATTTATGAGATTAAAAAAAATGCCAACTTTGAGCATCTCCTTGTAGCTATACCCAAGTTGTAAAAAAAATTCTTCAATGTAAGAAGTCATAAAAAAATCATTAAACATTATTTAAAAATTCAGTAATTCTTACAAAAAGATTGTTTCTTCCTTTATACATGTAAAGATTAATATGTAATCTTTCCCTTATTTTCACCCTTCTTCGTGAAATAATGACCCTAGTTCCCCTTTTCTGAGCTCCTTTTGTACTGTGATAACACTGCAAACAAATTTTTCAGCAAGGAAAATCGCAAAATAGGTCTTTTGTTTATTACGTTTTTTATTAACAATATAAAATATTTCATTTTTATAATCGTAAATTGAAGAGTTTTTAGACACCAGCTATCGTTTTTTTAAATAAACCTCAGAAATACTAGTTAAAAAACAATTTCTCACAGAAGTCGACACAGTTGACTATTCGTTCACACCAATTGTTTACACAAATTAACTTCAACATTATATGCATTTTTTACGTTTTCTAAGTTTATCTGTATTAAATATGGCACACAGCGAGTTTGTTTCTATTTTTTGTCTCAGAGAAATAGAATTAAATCTGCGAAATTGTCCTTTTTGCCCCACCTTACGTTAACTAAAAATTAAAAAAAAAAAATAATCAAGTAAATACCAGATTCGTCCCACTTTAAGGCGATACAATAAAAACTTTATCATTTAAAAGAATATTTTTAGTCTCGATAAACCTTTCAATCAAGTATTTATAACATGTTTTTATTATCATTTTCCTTTGTAAACTCGCCTCCAACATATTCAATAAACTTCAATTATTGAATGTGTTAAGCCCTAAAATTAGTGAAAAACTGTTTTTTTACTGAATTGCATAAAAACTCGTGAAGATTTAAAAAGTGATTATAATTCTGAAAAGCGGAAACCGCTAATTGTGAATTTTAGTATCGATTTATTTTCTTTTTAGTGAAAGCTCATTAACTGAGTATTAATTTGCCAAAGCAGTCAAATACGCTTTTTCGCTGTTTTCGAGATAATCTACTTTGAAATATTCGCCACTGGCGAAAAACACTTAACGCGTCGGCTTCTATTTTTGAATACAATTGCTAAAATAAATGAAAAAAATTAATAACATTTATAGAAATAAATTTTTTTCCGAAAAACATAATAAAGTTTTAAAAAAGTCCGTTTTCCGTGAAAAAGAGCATTAACAACATTATTATTCGCAGAATCTTTGAAGATTATTCAAGGCAAAGGCACTTAAAAAATATTACGCTTCAGAACACTTCAGTTAAAAATTTTTTTACTGTCACAGTTTTGGAAAAATCGTAAATGTTTTTTCTTTTCGTTTCTTAATCTTCATACATAATCGAGTAGCCCGTGACAATTCTGGATGCACTAAAAGTGAGACGCAGTAACTTTGGATTCAGAGCTCCGTAAAAGTCCCCTGATTATGAATATCAAGGTATTATATTATATTATGAATATCAACAATTTTTTGGAACAATTACATTATTCTTTTGAGATAAAAATGTTGTAAAATTATGTTCGAAAAGTTCATGGAAAAAGAAAACTCGTGTGTCATAACGTTACAAACAATTGAATTTGCACTCAAATTGACATATTTGCGGCTGCATATCTCGACAACTATTGGACCGAAAAGTTTCCAAAAAACTGTAAATAATTTTTCAGGACACATGCTCCACGAGAAAAAAGAAAATTTTCCGACGGAGCAAAAACTTGTGTTAATATATAAGTGTAAAAAATGGTATTTTTTTAAGAACTACGTGTACAATTTTTTGAACACGCTAAAAAAGACTTTGTGTACATTTTACAAGGTCGATGCTTTAACTTTTGTAAAAAATCTTGGGGAAATTACCTTGATTACAAATACATTTGTTTCTTTGCAAAAATCTTACTCTTTCTTTTGTCAATAACAAATTGTATAAACAAATGCAGCTTTTTGATATAGCTTTTGTTTTCAACGCGTTTTCAAAATGAGATATAAAACAAAAACTTTGTCTTTTCTCGATCTTCTTTTCACTAAAATCATTTGTTAATTATAGCCTTATAAAAAATTAGTTGCAACATAATCTTTGGCCTGTCCCAGTTGCGATTTTACAGCGAAGATTTTCGATTTAAAAAAAAAAAATTATTTATCTGGTAGCTTCCTGATGATCTTTCTCTCCGTTACCACTGTGAAATCATCGTTCTTTTGATAATAACAATTTTTATCAGCAAAATCCCGAATCTGATGTTTTTATTCGCGTTGCTTGAAACAGGCATAAAGAAAAACTGTTATCTCTTTTAAATTTTCTCTTTATTCAAACAATTTGTTAATTACGGACTTATAAACTTTTCCCGATTACAAGCACATGTCATGTGTGTATGAATGTTGAAAATTTTATTTGTGACGAATTTTAAAATAAAAATCATTTTTAAAGTAATCGATCAATTAAAGTCCTTCAATTTCTCAACTTTCACGGTCATTGGAATCGCAAAAATCCGTGGATGATAATAAAACTATGTTTAAATTGCTATTTAAGAGACTATGCTTATAGACAAGCAGAAAAGTATTAGGGAAAAGAGAAACGGAGGGGCCCTGGTGGTATCAGGGGCCCTAGGACTTCAGCCTTCCCCCCTCTGTACACCGGATGCGACCATGGGGGTGGGGTTGCGTTGCGAAATAGCATGAAGGGGGAAGGGGTGAGGGGAGAAGATGCGATGTAGCGCGCGCACGACGCGGCACGGCGCGAAACTATGGTGGTGGGGGATGCGAGATCGCATCACACTCGAGTGCGGTCGGTTACTTCCGTGTCAAATCGTGTTGACACGGGAGGTTGGAGGGCTCGGGGGGTGCTGTGCTGGGACCGACACGCTGGGACTCGATTGGATGGTGGTGGGCTGCGTCTTGGGGGTCGGGGTGAACGGAGACGATGCGATGTAGCGCACGCATGACGCGGAACGGCGCGGAACGATGGTGGTGGGGGATGCGAGA
>CAKNYM010047807.1:26827-37849 GCA_932195095.1 Andricus curvator
TTTCAACAAAAAATACGAATTTTCAACCAAATACATGAATTTTCAACAAAAAAGTTAATTTTCAGTAAAATGGTTTAGTTTTCAAAAAAATAGTTTAATTTTCAACCAAAAAATACGAATTTTCAACCAAATAAATGAGGTTTCAACAAAAAATACGAATTTTCAACCAAATACATGAATTTTCAACAAAAAAATTAATTTTCAGTAAAATGGTTTAATTAAAAAAAAAAAAACAGTTTAATTTTCAACCAAAAAATACGATTTTTCAACCAAATACATGAATTTTCAAAAAAAAAGGTTATTTTCAATAAAATAGTTGAATTTTTCACAAAAAAGACGAATTTCCAACAAAATAAATGAATTTTCAACAAAAAATAGGAATTTTCAACCAAATACATGAATTTTCAACAAAAAAGTTAATTTTCAGTAAAATGGTTTAATTTTCAGTAAAATGGTTTAATTTGAAAAAAAAAATAGTTTAATTTTCAACCAAAAAATACGAATTTTCAACCGAATACATGAATTTTCAATAAAAACCTTAATTTTCAACAGAATACATGAATTTTCAACCATATAATTGAATTTTAAATAAAGTATTTCAACTTTCAACCAGTGTAGAATTTTTAACCAAGAAAAGAACGATTTTTAAACAAAATACATGAATAATCAGCAAAATACATGAATTTTCAACAAAAAAGTTGATTTGCAACAAATCAGTTGAACTTTCAAGAAAAAATCAGAAATAGTTGAATTTAACCAAAAAATACAAATTTTCAACAAAATACTTAAATCCTCAACCAGAATAGATGAATTTTCAACGAAATAGTTGCATTTTTACTCAAAATATTGATTTTATTGTTTAAAAAACGAATTTTCAATATAATACATGCATTTTCAACTAAATAGTTAAACTTTTAACCAAGAGGATTAATTTTCCACCAAAACTTCGAGTTTATAACAAAATATATCAATTTCCAACCAAATAATTGAATTTTAAACGTAAAATTAAAATTCCAAAAAAAAAGGTTAAACTTGCAACCAAAAAAATGAATTTTTTACCAAGAACATTAATATTCGACCACAAAAGACGAATTTTCAACAATGTACATATATTTTCAAACAAATACTTGAATTTTTAGTCAAGCATGGAATAGTTAAATTTTCACTTAACAAAATTGTCAACCAAAAAAATGAATTTTTATCAAAGTAGTTCCACTTTCACCAAAGTAGTTTATTAAAAAAAAGACGTATTTTTAACAAAATGATTGAATTCTTAAACAAAAGAAGATTATTTTTTAACCAGACAGCATTTTGTACGAAAAAAGATGAAATTTCTACAAAACAAAAAAGAAGAAAAAAAGTTCATCAAATTGTTAAATTTTCAAATCAAAAAGAGGAATTTTTTACCAAAAAGGATGATTAGGAAGCCTGTGATAAATAAATAGGGGCAGGAGTGCGGTGCTCACTCAGGCGTGACAAAACAGGAGCGTTGCGGTAAGGCGCTGTACCCTAACGGGCTTCCTGGGTCATGACGTTGCGTCAGTTCACTCGCAAGCGGGAAGCACACACGTTTGCTTCGCAAGGTCGCGTCGACTACCAGTGGGGCTCCGATGCCTGAAGCCAACTGAAGCCGATTGGACCGATCGGATTATTTCGCGGGATCGAATGCGCCTGTAGGGTACCTCTTTGACCTTGACAACAGCGCCATCTGATACGCGAACTTTTGTGTACCTCGAAGGTATTGGGGCAATGTTAATGAAAAAGGGCAGTGAATGTCAATTTATTTTAATCGAAAATTGTATACTACGATTTAAAATTAATTATTTACTATAAGATTTCTTGTTAATATTTAATTGAAATTCAAAATTTCTTCTCAATAGTTTTAAATTGGTGGTGCTGCCATAGCTGCCCAACGGGCGTATTTGATACAATGGCTTTAAAACCTCTTTCTCTATTGAATTCAATAGACTTGTCATTGGAAGACAATCGGATCTTCTCCGTCTACCTAATACGATAGAAAGAGAGATCTCGAAAACATCGTTTCAAATTTGATCGCACCTCGTTTTCTATCTCACCTGGAAGAAAGAGAGGTCCGATCGACTTCAAGGATCGGAGTCTCACTGCAGTGTTTTGTAACCTCAAACTGTCAAGTGTTGACGTGAGAATTGTGAACACTGTGTTTTTCGTGGACAATTAATCTAATATTCATAAAAGTAAGTGATTTTCTGTTCAATAACTTCTTCGTATGTCTGGTTATGAAATAGCATAATGCGTCATGCATTATGCGCTACGCAAAAGTGCGTGCTTCCCACTTGAAGTGTTTTGCTCCTTCAAAGTGTGAACTTTGGAGGACGATTCTGAATCTGTTCAAAATTAAGTAAATGACGGATTTTATTGTTAAAAATAGAAATTTTTCAATTTGAAAGCCTCAGTAGTTAAACAAATGTGAGAATTGTGAAAACTGTGTCTTTCGTGGACAATTATTCTAATATTTATAAAAGTAAGTGATTTTCTGTTCAATAACTTCTTCGTATGTCTGGTTATGAAATAGCGTCATGCATTATGCGCTACGCAAAAGTGCGTGTTTCCCACTTGAAGTGTTTTGCTCCTCCCAAGTGTGAACTTCAAATGACGATTTTGAATCTGTTCAAAATTAAGCAAGTTACGGATTTTAACGTTAAAAATATAAATTTTTCAATTTGAAAGCCTCAGTAGTTGAAAAAATGTGCGAATTGTGAAAACTGTGTCTTTCGTGGACAATTAATCTAATATTTATAAAAGTAAGTGACTTTCTGTTCAATAACTGCTTTGTATGTATGGTTATGAAATAGCATAATGCGTCATGCATGATGCGCTACGCAAAAGTGCGTGCTTCCCACTTGAAATGTTTTGCTCCTCCGAAGTGTGAACTTTGGAGAGCGATTCTGAATCTGTTCAAAATTAAGCAAGTTACGGATTTTAACGTTAAAAATAAAAAAATTTAATTTGAAAGCCTCCGTAGTTAAACAAATGTGAAAATTCGCTTGAAACTTTATAAACTATTCTTAATTTAAAAATAATTTTAAAAATGAAACGCTCTTATTCAATTCCAAATCCTATTCAAGTATTGTTTCAATATAAAATATTCCATTTTTAACCCATTTAATTTGAATTTTTTCAATTAAGGAATATATTTTTTTTAATGTTTAGCAATATTTTACTTTTCATTCAAAATGGGCAATTATAAATCAAATATTAAAAACTAAACACTTTTAAATTGAATTATTTGAAATAGAAAACACTCTTCTCAGTTTTGAGAAGATCAAAATTTAATTTAAAACTGGAAAAGATTCCGAAAATTAAAAAACATTCGAAATGAAATTTTAAAGCTTTCTAAGATTCTTTAAAAGTTTTAAGAAATTAAAAAAAAATTTCTTAAGTTTGCTGGGAAAATTTAAAATGATTTTTTGTGTTGAAAAATTAATTTTAAGAGGATATTTAAAAAAATTAAATCAATTTTGTTGAGTAATAAATGTCAATTGAACAATTATTAATTTGGAAAATAATCAATTAAGTTTAAAATATATTTATAAGTTTTTAAAAGATTCCAAAATAATTCAAAACGTAAAAAGATTTCAAAACATTTAAAACACAATACTTTGTTGTTAAAAAAATGAATTTTAAAAGAATATTTAATAAGATTTCCTAAATTTTCAAAAAAGAATCTGGATGATTTTAAAGATTTTAAGGATAAAATTATTATTAAAATCCTGGAAAAATTTTAAAGGATTTTTTAAAACAAATTTCATATTTATAATTATTTTTTTATATTTTAATATTCATAGCATTGAAAATGATAGCGTGAATTTCCATTTTTTTAAATCTTTTAACCGTACAATGTATAAAAGTTAAAATTCTTAATTTTGCAGTTTAACGGCTTTTAGTAAAAAAAAATTCAATTGAAAAGTTTTTGAATCTTTCAGTTCTTTGTTCTTTCTTGTTTTTGTAACTTCAAATGAAAAAATGTTTATCTTCAAGAGTTTTCTTTATTTATTTTATTAGTTTATTTTATTATTATTTTTTATTATATATATTTTTTTTCCATATTTTATTATTATTTTTTTTTTATTTGCAGTCAAATATTAGTTTATTTTTTATTTTATTATTATTTTTTATTATATATATATTTTTTTTCATATTTTTTTCTCATTATTTTTTTTTTATTTGCAGTCAAAAAGTTGTTCTTTTTCGACCTAGGATGACAAATATTGAGAACATTGCAATTAGACAAATCTAAACGACAGATATGGTGTCCAATCGATTGCTATATATTTGAAAAAAAAATCAAACGTAAGGTTTTTTGTTTTTTTAGTAACGATTATTATTCCTTTAAAGTTTAAACATAGGAGCTTTATTGTAATAGCGATCATGCACACATCCTAATTAAAAATCATCTACAACTTTCTGGGAAAATTTTAAATGATTTTTTGTTTTGAAAAATTAATTCTAAGAGAATATTTAAAAAAATTAACTAATTTTTTTTTTAATAATAAATGACAATTGAACAATTATTTGAAATAATTGTGCGTGCTTCAAGTGGGAAGCACGCACTTTGGCGTAGCGCATAATGCGTGACGCATTATGCTATTTCATAACAACAATTATTTGGAAAATAAGTAAGTTTGAAATATATTTAGAAGTTTTGAAAAGATACCAAAATTTCCTAAATTTTCAAAAAAGAATCTGGATGATTTTAAGGTAAATTTTTATGTATAAATTAATGTTTCTAGCTTAAAATTGCTTAAAATAATAACCAAAAAATTTTTGGTGTTGTTGAAAAAGCACAATGGTGCGAATTTTTATTTTTTAAGCCATTGCAGAATTTCTCCGGGGACTACTACTTATAAGCTTTACTCTTACCGAATAAGAATAATTTACGAAAAAAGAATCAAAAAATTTTTGAAATTTTTTGAAATATTTAGGCTTACCGAACATTTCCTAATTAAAAAAATTAATAATAATTGAATAATACAAAAAAGTACCAAAATATAAACACTCCTCAATTAGGAGTCTCAAGAGTCAAAAATGGTGATTTATATTTTTCATAGACTCCACTAACAATTAAAATTAAAAACGCCTATAGATTAAAAAAAAAATTGAAAAAAATTTTTTAACTTTTTCAGACTTTTTTTATTTTTGTCGAGAGAGGTTGTTTCAATTAATAAAATTAATATAACAAAAATAATGTATTTCATAGAGATTAAAACTTTTGTAAAATAATTTTTTAATATAAGCAACAATTTTTAAATAAATTGAGCAAAACAAGTCCTTTTCGGGCAAATTCAGCAGAATTCATCAGAATTTTTTTTATAGGGACAAAATTTTACAAGTTTTCTTTTCAGTGAAAAAAGAAAATAGGACCACAGGGTCTTTCATTTTCTACAATTTTCATTTGACGCTAACCTCTGTTAGTCTCTATTTTCAGGATCGAAAAAATAAATTTATAAAAAAAAAACTATATTTTTATTTCTATCAATTTATTTTTGATTTTGCTTTATCTGTATATTCGAACTCATTTTGACCGGTTTAAATTGATATTACGGTTCTGAAATAATAACGGTTGTAGGGATTCTGGTTACAGTTTCACAGGCAAAGAAAAAAGTAAGAGTCTTTCGGTTTCAAGACTCGGAGATATCGATCTGATTTTTTATTGGCAGCAAATCAGAAGATAATTAATGATTCAGACTTGTAAGAAGTGAAAGAAGTTTTTTTTTAGAAATAAAAAATAAGCCTCAGGGAAGTGAATTGAAAAGTCAATCTTAACCATTCATCAATAAAAGTAAATCAAATTATTATTGAATAATTTTCTAAATAGAATTTTGCCAGAAAATTCATTCGGAGGATTAACCAATAAATAATATTTAATAACCTATTTTTATTTTCAAAACTTTAAAATTTTTAAGGTTTTTATTCATTTTTGAATCCTATCTAAAAAAAATTAAATTGTAAATTATTCTTTGATAATGAAGGCAACAATAATCCGTTCTTAAAGTGAAATCCCACTGGTGGAAACAGCCAGGAGTGTTTCACTAACAATCAGTGAAATTTCACTGGTTCATCCAGTGGGATTCCGTCACTGGTTAATCCAGTGGAATTCCGTCACTGTTTGAATCAGTGAGGTTCACTGGTTGAATCAGTGAAGTTCACTGGATAAATCAGTGAAGTTCACTGGCTAAATCAGTGATACTCAGTAGCCTACCACCAGCGACACGCGCGTACTAGACGACTGGAGGTTCATGTCTCGACCGCGTGGAGCGCTCTATCACTGGTTGAATCTGTCATTTGGCGTCACTGGTATATTCAGTAACGCTGTTTTAGCCGAGTCACCTACTGGTTCACCCTGTCAATGTCGGAAAATCACTGGCTAACCGGTGATAATTCAAAATACTGATTTAACCAATGACAATTCCACAGGTGGAAACAACCAGAAGAGTGTCACTGACAATGAGTGAAATTTCACTGGTTCATCCAGTGGGATTCCGACACTGGTTAATTTAGTGGAATTCCGACACTGGTTTAATCAGTGAGGTTCAATGGTTTAATCAGTGAGATTCACTGGTTACATCAGTGATACTCAGTAGTCAGTCGCACAAGTAGCTCAAAGTCAAACCTAATTGGCCAGGGGCTTCTCCACCGGCGACACGCGCGTACTAGACGACTGGAGGTTCATGTCTCGACCGCGTGGAGCGGTATATCATTGATTGAATCTGTCATTTGGCGTCACTGGTATATTCAGTAACGCTGTGTTAGTCGAGTCACCTACTGGTTCACCCAGTCAAAGTCGGAAAATCACTGACTAACCAGTGATTATTCAAAATACTGATTCAACCAGTGACAATTTCACTGGTTGAAACAACCAGAAGAGTGTCACTGACAATGAGTGAAATTCCACTGGTTCATCCAGTGGGATTCCGTCCCTGGTTAATCCATTGGAATTCCGTCACTGGTTTAATCAGTGAGGTTCACTGGTTGAATCAGTGGGGTTCGCTAGTTGAATCAGTGATGTTCACTGGTTGAATCTATCATTTGGTGCCACTGGTATATTCAGTAAGGCTGTTTTAGTTGAGTCACTTACTGGATCACCCAGTCCAAGTCGGAAAATCACTGGTTAACCAGTGGTAATTCAAAATACTGATTCAACCAGTGACAATTTCGCCGGTTCAGTTTAAGAGAGTGTATTTCTGGATTATTAATAAGGAATATTATTAATAAAAGAGAAATTTTTAATTGTAAATTTTTTTTTAATATCGAGAAATAATATTTTAATAATATTAAATTTTTTTTAGTGTATTTATTTATTTTTTATTTTTTATTTTTAAGTTTTGTTTCTTAAGATTCCAGGGAAAAATTGAATTGATTCTTTTTTTGAAAAATTGATTTCAAGAAAATATTTTGAAATTTTCTAAATCTTTTCTGAAAATATCGGAAAAGATTGCAGAAGATTTTTAAGCAAGAATGTTATATTTTGCAAAATTACAAAATTTTATTCAAAAAATCGGATAATTTCAACAGATATTAAAAAGTTTTGAAAAGATATGAAAATAATTTTCAACTTGAAAATATTTCAAAAATTTTTTAACTAGATTTAGATTTAGGAAGTTTTCGAACAAAAAATTTAGAAGCTTTTTAAGAATTTTGAAAGGAATCAAGAAAATAGAGAAACTTTCTTGAGATTTCTGGGAAAATTTGAAATTATTTTTTATTCTACCAAATTCATTTTAAGAAAGTATTTCAAAATATTTCAAAACATTTCCAAAATTTTCAGAAAAGAATCTGGAAGATTTTAAGGCAATTTTTTTCAATTTTGCAGAATTTTTTCAAAATTTTAGGAAAAACTCGAATCACTTTTAAAGTTATTTAGTAGTTTTCAAGCAATTTCAACAACAATTACGAAATTTAAATATATTAAAAAATAATTAAAACAAAATATAGATTTTTGAAGGTTTCGAATTAAAATTTTGAAGTTTTTTAAAAGATTTTGAAAGGTTTCAAGATAATAGAAAAAAATTTCTCAAGGTATATTTCAAGGGAATTATTATTTAATTATTATTAATAATATTATTATTTAATTTCATTGTTATTGATTATTCTCAAGGGAATATTTAAGTTATTTTCTATTTAAAATAATTAATTTCAAGAGAATATTGAAAATGATTTTAAAACATTACAAAAGATTTCCAAAATTTATATTTAGGAATTTTAGAAGTTTTGGAGATTAAAAATATTTTTAAACTGTAAACGATTTCCGAAAATGTATAAAATATTTTTCAATAATTTTCAAGCAGAATTTCAATCTGAAATCTTCAAAAATAATTTTGAATTTTCTCGTGAAACCTAGGAAAGTAATATTTATGTATCATTAAAAATAATGAAGAAATAAACTTAAAAAATAAATAGTTATTCGAAACTTGTATTTAATACGTAAAATGATTTTTACCTTCAAATTATAATTTGCCTAAAGTTTATTTCTTTCTTGACTGAAAAATCTCTTTTGGTTTTTATTTTTAATTATTAAGAAAATTATTGAACAAATCTTTCTGACACATTGGAATATTATAGATTTTTAAATTATTTATGTTTTTAATTAATATTATTTGAAAAATTGTCATAAAAAATATAACATAATTGAAAATAAAAATACAATAAAAAATCTTTTTTTGTTTTGCTACTGATATATCAGCCTTTGCTTTTTTCGAATTTTATGTTTGAAAACAAATGTTAATAATAATAAATACACTATTCTTATTTTTGTTAGGTATAAAAATTCAAATTGAATTTTAAACAATCAGTAGCTAAAAAACGAATAAAACTTTCTTCAATTATTTAGCGCCATTATGACATATTGTTTATGATAATTGTTTAATTAACATTTATTTACGACGAAACTATTGCAGATAGAAAACTGATGAAAAAAAATCCTAATTGACCCTCGGTTATTTTCTATTTCCTTAAAATTTTTCGAACAAGTACGTATGGAAAAAATTATTGTTTATAGCAGTTTGTTGCTAAAAATTCTATAGCGTGATTCCAATGTCTGAGAATGCAGAAAAATTTTGTTAGAAATATCGGAAAAGATTGGACAAAAATAAATAAATTCGAATTTACTGGATGATTCGCTAGATTGGAAGTTGTGACTGGGCAGGGCATCCGGCAAAGAAAGCATTTGACATTCCAACAGAGTGCGATTGCAGAAAACGAGCGTGAAGAATCCGCAGAGTAATGCTCGGAAGAGTCTTTCATCTCAAGAAAAAAACGAAGGTGGAACGTCCTACGCGTCAAGGTGCTTGGCCTTCGCTTAAGGTCCTCTTCAAAGCATAAATTCAATTTCGTTTTGCAGATTAGGCACTCGTCACTTAATCTTAATACTTCATTCAATCCGCTTTCCTGCTTTGCAAATCTCAAAAGAGACCCCTCAAAAGGAACGACAAGAAGACACTCAGAAGAGAATCAGATCCACTAAACTTTACATTTTTTTCTACAATTCTATCAGTAGATACTAGATAGGCAAGGGCGTTTCTACAAAAAAATTCCTACCATACCGACTTCGAGACCCTTGTACAGCTGTAGTGGTTCGTGTTCGTACTAAGTTTCTAGAATGTTCTCGAAGGGTCCTGATGACGTCAGAAAATTATGTTGCGCAATATTATTTTGTGACGTCATCAGCACAATTCGAGAACATTCTAGAAACTTAGCACGGATTATCTACTAAACTTCACATTTTTTCTACAATTCTAGTATAAGTAGATACTAGATAGGCAAGGGCGTTTCTACATAGTAATTCCAACCTTACTGACTTTGAGACGGTTCTACAGCTGAAGTGGTTCGTGTCCGTGCTAAGTTTCTAGAATTTTCTCGAAGGGTCCTGATGACGTCCCAAAATGATGTTGCGCAATATTATTTTGTAACCTCCTCAGGAACCTTCGAGAACATTCTAGAAAATTAGCACAGATTATCCAATAAACTTCACATTTTTTCTACAATTCCAGTATCAGTAGATACTAGATAGGCAATGGCGTTTCTACATAAAATTTCCTACCTTACCGACTTCGAGACCGTTCTACAGCTGCAGTGATTCGATTTCATGCTAAGTTTCTAGAATGTTCTCGAAGGGTCCTGATGACGTCACAATGTTATGTTGCGCAATATTATTTTGTAACGTCATCAGAACCTTCTGAGAATATTCTAGAAATTTAGCATGGATTATCCACTAAACTTCACATTTTTTGCTACATTTTCAGTATCATTAGATACTGAATGAGCAAGGGCGTTTCTACATCAAAGTTCCTACCTTGCCGACTTCGAGACCATTGTACAGCTGAAGTGGTTCGTGTCCGTGCTAAGTTTCTATAATGTTCTCGAAGGGTTCTGATGACGTCCCAAAATGATGTTGCGCAATATTATTTTGTAACGTCCTCAGGAACCTTCCAGAACATTCTAGAAACTTAGCACAGATTATCCAATAAACTTCACATTTTTTCTACAATTCCAGTATCAGTAGATACTAGATAGGCAATGGCGTTTCTACATAAAATTTCCTACCTTACCGACTTCGAGACCGTTCTACAGCTGCAGTGATTCGATTTCATTCTAAGTTTCTAGAATGTTCTCGAAGGGTCCTGATGACGTCACAATATTATGTTGCGCAATATTATTTTGTAACGTCATCAGGACCCTTTGAGAACATTCTAGAAATTTAGCATGGATTATCCACTAAACTTCACATTTTTTTCTACATTTTCAGTATCATTAGATACTGAATGAGCAAGGGCGTTTCTACATCAAAGTTCCTACCTTGCCGACTTCGAGACCGTTATACAGCTGAAGTGGTTCGTGTCCGTGTTAAGTTTCTAGAATGTTCTCGAAGGGTCCTGATGACGTCTCGAAATTATGTTGCGTAATATTATTTTGTGACGTCATCAGAACCCTTCGAGAACATTCTAGAAACTTAGCACGGATTATCCACTAAACTTCACATTTTTTCTA
>CAKNYM010047808.1:1715-26044 GCA_932195095.1 Andricus curvator
CCCCCCCCGAAAAAAATCCTGGTTACGCCGCGGACGGTAATGATAGTATGATCAATAAGTATGAAAATGCAATTTGATTTAGTAGGTATATGATTATAAAGCGTTTATTTACTTTTTTTATTAATATTTTTAAAAATTGTTGTTGAAAGAGTAAATAACCGTTCACTGTGTGCCTGAACCAACTTTAAATGCAAGGTCATAGCACATCAAATTTTTTTTTTGGATTCGATTTAGGGGCCCAAAAATAGTGTGGAAAAAAATTTTGAACCAAATCCCCCGAGCCGTTTTTTAGAAAAATGTTTTTAAGGGTGCAAAATAGAATTTTTCAAAAAATTTAATAAATTGATTTTTTTTCTGCATTTTATTGATGAAAAACATTATAAAATTAAAAAAAGAATCTTAAGGCATTAAAATTTCAACTTTTCAAAATAAAAATTTATAAAAAATATAATAAATTCCTAAAATATAATACAGTCTTTGAAGTACGTCTTGAAATATACCTATCATCATACATGCCTGTGTGAACACGACAACAAGACACAGCAACACGTGAATGTAAACATTGATGGATTCTCTTACCTAATGTAAACATATCTAGAACAAGTTCCGTGAAAATAATTTTTGCAACCCATTAGTAGTCAAGATATCTTTGCCAATAGTGCATCGCGCAGTCTGCAGTTGTTTAGTATTTTTGAATATTTTGACCAAGTGCGTTGTTGTGAAAAAATCGTAAAATATGTCTGCAAAATCTAAAGACCATGCTGGAACTCATGATGAAAACCGTGCGAAAATTTGCCTTCTTTGTCTTAAAAAAAAGAAACAATTGTTCAAGATTGGTAATCATTTGAAAAATCTTCTTCAAAAGATTGTGAGCTATGATGCTGAAGATAATGGCCTCCTTGTAGTTGTTTGTAATGCCTGCAGAATCCTTATTTATCGTTCGGTCAAAAGTGATGAAACTAAAGTGAGTATAAAATTACCAGATTATTCTACATTCAAATTAATAAATCAAAAAACCAGATCGAAAGAAGGTAAATTACGCGAATGCGACTTATGTTACTTAGTGAGAACACCTGGACACAGCAAATTCGTAAAAAACACATCAGATGCGAAAGAAATAAATAAAACAAGATACTGCAAAAAGTGTCATTCAGAATTAGTAGTAGGAAAATCACATTTTTCATGTACACCGAAGCATTACGAACATTTAAAAGATCATATTATAAACGATATACCCCTGAAAGAAAAAGAAAACTTGGTGTGTCATTTGATTAAAGTAATTTCAAATGAAAAAGCGACAAACGTTGACGAAAATAAATCAGATAGAAATACTGTAATCGCTTTATCTCAGAAACATGGAAAGCCTTTGAAAATTTCTTTGACTGAACAGCAATCAGAAAGCAAAAAACGGAAGCGTGTTTCTGCTGAAGATGTATTAAGAGATGGAACAAGTTATGAGCTTTCAACGAATCAAGTACATGGTATTACAGTAGCTCTTCGCGTCGCTATGAATGACAGAAAATTATTTCAACCATATTTAAAACAAAAATTAAAAAATTTGAACCATTCTCTTAATTTGTATTTCTGTCTGAAAGAGTGTAATGTGATTAACACTAAAAATAACGATACTGCAACTACTGCAGAAACTTTGAATTCGGAATAAATAGTGGCGGAGGTTTTTTGAAAGTTTGCCTTTCGATGCAATCTTTGGATGAATCAGAAGTTGCAAATGTAGAAGGTCGACAGAAGTATACCGAAGGCGTTGTCGCAAAAAAGTTTAAGGATTCTGGCGTCAAGAAATTACTACTGCTTGGAATAGTGGCACATACACAAGAGAAATATGAAAACGTTCTATTGATGTGGTCACTCTTAAAATTGAAGGATTCAAAAGGGACAATAGCAACTGATTTAAAACTTGCCAACGTATTAACGGGCATCATGTCACATGCAAGCAGTTTTCCTTGCACATGGTGTACTGCATCAAAGGATGAATTAAACACGTGTGGGGAATACAGAACTGTTGGAAATTGTAAGGAAAATTTTTTTGCGTGGCTAGAAAGTGGAAGTAAAACATCATCTGCGAAGAAGTATAAAAATTGTACAAATACTCCTATAATTTTCTCAGAAAACGCTAGAACAGAAATATTAGAAATAATTCCACCACCAGAACTACATCTGATGCTCGGGGTTGTGAACAAAATGTATAAACACATGCTGATGGAATTTGAAGATGAGAGTCTCCAATGGGCTAGGATGTGTAATGTTACTCCCGAGTTTGTACATGGAAGTCCAGCGTTCGCAGGTAATTCTTGCAAAATGCTGTTAGAAAAAATCGACTTATTACGTGGAATATTTAGCATTGGTTGTTTAAAATATGTAAGGTGCTTTAAGGCTTTTCAATCCGTCGTTGATTCTTGTTTTTCTTCAACATTAAACCCGAAATACGTAGATTGTATATCTGAGTTTGAGCGAAGTTACTGTGATTTGGATATTTCAATTACACCTAAAGTTCACGCGGTTTTTTTTCATGTCCCTGATTTTTGTTGTAAAGTTGAGAAAGGCCTTGGATTTTACAGTGAACAAGAATTGGAATCTGTCCATTCTGATTTTAAAACGACCTGGACTAAATATAAAGTTTCGAGCACACGCCCTCATTACCCAAGTAACTTACCAAAAGCTGTACAAGAGTACAATGCCCGACATGTGTGAAAATAAATTTTTTTTTCTCAGTATTGATATGGACTGATATTATATTTATTTACCATATTTCGTTAAATAAAGTGGAAAAAATAAAAGTTCATCACATTTTTTTGAAAATTTTTATTTTTAACCCCTAAAAAACACTTTTCTTAAAAACGGCTCGGGGAATTTGGCTCAAAATTTTTTCCACACTATTTTTGAGCCCCTAAATCGAATACAAAAAAATAATTGGATGTGCTATGACCTTGCATTTAAAGTTGGTTCAGGCACACCGTGCGTTTCCAAATAAGTATTAAAAAATCAAAATCTTTTGACAACTTAACCTCAAACTCATAATAATAGATAATATTGTAATTTTCAATTGGGAACGAGTAGATTCATTAGAGCGTAACATGGCGCCAATATTTTGAAACTCGAATAAAATAAATTGTAGGTGAATCTTGAATTTTTTATATTTTTTGTAGAAAAACCTATCCAATCGCTTTAAATGTTGCGATAGACAGTTTTTAATTTTTAAATAAGTTCAATTTGAAATTCTTTAAAATTTCTAGATTAAAAATTTGAAATATTCCATTTTTGAATAGTTCAAATAATTTGTTTTGTAATGCGTAGTCCTAAAATCTTTTAATTTTGAACGTTTTATATTTCAAATTTTATAGTTTTAGTTTGCTTAGAGGGTATTAATTTTTTTCAAATCAGAGATAGTTGACTGAAAAAGGCCTAAAAAATTAACTATTCCAAAACCGCTATTTGGGGAAATTTTCAGATGAAGTTAAGTAAAACGAATTCTATTGAGAAAAATAAATTAACATTTTCCTTCGTTACAAGGAGCCGAACGCTGGACGCTTAGTATTTAAATTCAACACTCTAACCACTGCGCTACGAAACCTGTAAAAAATTGGAAAATTTGTTCTTTTTCGAGTATTTGACTTGAAAGCCCTTTTCACGCGCTGTTCTCGTTTCCATTTTCCCTCAAGCTACCTCTCGTTTTACTCAACTTTGGATATTACTTCAAAGAATAATTGGACACTCGAAAATGTTTTATTAAAAAAACTCAATAGTTTTTAACTCTACCAAAATAATGTTAAACTTTCCCCAATCAGTTTTCTCCATGTACAGCTTAGATTGTTTTTTTTCGTATAGTTAAACTGACATACAATTTAATTTTTTATCCGAAATTTGGAAAATTCTTAGTAGAAAAATCTATACAATCACATTAAAAGTGATTTAATATTACATAAAAAATGTAATTTTTCTGTAATTAAAATTTCAATGATTTTAACTTGAAAAATTAGAATTTTTGGTAACTTAGAATTTAAAATGATAAAATTAAGAAATTATTCACTGTAAAATTAAGCAGTTTACAGGCTTGAATTTTGAAATATTAGTGTTAAAGTTTCAATAGTTGTATTCAAAATTAAGACAGTAGTACATCCCCTCTTCTAAAAAACGAAACAGTAATTAACTTTTCACAGCTCACGGCCTATCAACTGTCTTAATCTCTCTTGTTTTATTAGAATTATCTTTTGCATGCACACTTATCTTCAACTAAAATCTAATTATAATTATAAATTGATCAATTCTTTAACAATCGGCTATCCTACCTAAGTTTGGTCCTCCGAACTGTAGAGAATTTTATTAACAAATATTACTTTCAGCCGGATCTGATTGCTTTTGCGCTTGACAAACTAATCTTTACTTTTTCTCTTCTGTACTAAAGTTTTTACAATTGTTTTCGCTTTTGGTTCTTTTTCTAAATTTTCGTCTTCTTCACTTATAACATTCTTACTGCCTTTCTCAAATTCCTCTTCACTGTCACTATCACTATCGATAAATTAGTTTCCCCTCCAATTCTTCAGTTTACTCACATGAGCTGTGGTCTCCAAACCCCCACCTCTACAACTGTTTAGTTTGTTGATATTTTTGTTAATATTCACTCTAATCCCATTTTAAACTTCTACAGATCGCCTACGTTATTAATATTGTTCGGTGACAACTCTCGTACTACAATCATCAAATCTAGATAAATATCCATACAATACTTCGTAAGGTGTTCTTCCCGTCGCAACACTCACTGAAGAGTTTAAATCTCTTTCCATTTTTCTGAGTTTCAGTTCCCATTCTTCTTCCTCATCTTCATCGAGTGAATATTTCATGCGTGGTAAAATTGTCTGATTTAATCTTTCAATTAGACCATTTGCTTGGGGATGGCAACTTGAATTTAGAGTATGTTTTACTTGATATTTTTGGCACAAAGTTTGAAAATGTTTGAACGTGAAACTCGTTCCTCGATCAGTTATAAATCTACTTGGAGCACCGAACTTTTGAATAAATTCCTCTACCTTCTTTACAGCCGTTCTAGATTTCGCATCTTTAGGGCCGGTTCCACCAAACTCGGTTAAATCAGTGGTTAACTGACGGCGGGTTAAAGTTAACGCCATAGTTAAGCTTGGGTTATCCTGTTGTGCGTTCCACCACATTTTTCGTGGGCGCGGTTAGCTAACCAGATAGTCGTTTCGAAGTAACTCCTATTTTACTTTAAATCAGTCGTGTGATTGGCCACCCGTCGGTCGAATGGAAAGCAAAGCAATATGTCCGTGCGCGCCAAATCCAGGTAAGGTTCACGCCACCCTCGTGTCTACACTAACCTAAAAAAAAGTGAATGTTGGTGTATGTTTTGTTCGTGATATATTAATATATCACATATAAATTCAAAAACATCTTTTTCGGCTTCGTCATCAGACGATCTCAGAACTTCTTCCAAAAACTCCATATTTCACAACGACAATGCAGTTTTTAGGTTAGAGGACGATTAAGTCGCCTTAACCGATCAATTTTGACCGGTTAGATTTAACTGTGGTTAACGCGAGTTAACCGACCGCTAAAAAGTGGAGGAACACGTAACTAGGTTTAACGGAGGATTAACTTTTTAATCGAGGTTGGTGGAACCGGCCCTTAAACTTTTATTTACTCAGTATTGTGCTGCTCGACCACTTGCATCTTATATAAATACTCAACTGATTTCCCTCCTCACCTCTCACCTATTTTCTCTCGCTTTCAGCTATCTATTTTCTCAAATCGCAATAGCTCCTGCAGCACCTCATCGGTATCTTGAAAATCTCGGCTGAGCATGAAATTTGTAGTATCTCGAAACCAGAGACCATCTTTTCTCGAATTTTTTGTAATCGAAAATCCCAATTCTTCACACAGCCAGATCTTATCTAGGAAAGAATCCAGGACACTGTCCTTGTAATCCTGAGTTCGCACCAGCATCATCTTGCACTTCTCAATTGTCTGACCAACCAATCAATTTTTTAATATATTTCAAATATCCAAGCCCCTGCTTGTTCAGGCCCCTCTTTTTCTTTAAAATCACTGCCCTCAACTCGGCCATAGCTGCTGAAGTCCAGGCGCCCTATGAAAAAAGGCTCATTTGGGGAAATAAATGCTACCTGAAATTTGGCTTCGGATTCTTGTAGTGAAGACATTCCCAACTCGGGGAAATTTCTTCCGGGAACACATTTTCCGCGTACCCTACTCTTTCTCCTAGAGAGCAGGAGGGTGGTAAACGCTTGCGAGAATCTCTCCTCTGTGACGTACGCGTCTGCCACGCGCATGCGTCTACCACCTCTCTCGCTCTCTAGGAGAAAGAGTAGGGGACGCGGATCATGTGTTCTCGGAGGAAATTTCCCCGAGTTGGGCATGTCTGTTGTAGTGCTAGAACGTAAGACAAAAGCCTATATGTTTGCGACCAAGACTTCAGATGCACTGTGTATGTAAACAATGGTCAAATATAACAAAAACAGTTTTTTTGTTTATTACAAATAACCTATATGAGCACTTCAGAGCAAAAGAAAGACTCAGCAGAGCCGTGAGGAAAAACGGGACAAGTAACGTTAGAAAGAGAAACTCTTACGCAGAATGGCTGAAGAGTAAGACAGCGCAACGATAATTGTCTCGTTTTACTCTCGACTCTGCGGAGTCTTCCTTTTGCTCTGAGGTGCTCATATGTCTGTCAGAAAAAAAGTGTAGGTGTTACAAATATCTACAAAATGACGTGTCGTACATTAAGATTTGTTTATTTGTTTACTTGGAAAAAAATAAAAACCATCCGACAGTGTCTTTTTTTTAATATGCAATTATTACTGCAATAATTAATGAACAAGTTTCAAACTTCCAGAAAATGTGTCCCTTAATAATTAGTTTTCATAAAAACTCATTTGTTATTAAAAAAGGGACTATTTTGCAACGGAGTTTCTACAGATTTGGCCTATAGGATCTCAAAAAAAGTGGGTTATTGTCCTCTATAGGAGTTGTGCTATTAAGTACACTTAGCGGCAAAACGATTTTTAAATTTTTAAATTGCATAAAAATGGCTTACAAAAGATGTTAAGTTTTATTCATATAACAAATGAAATAACTACGTCAATTTTCGTTTCATAAAGCTCAATTTTATACCAAATATAGAAAAAGAGTTCCACTAATTGTTATAAAATTCAGGAAGATATGCATTCTAAATTTATTGTTTATAATCGTGTCTGATTGACGGAAAAGTTCACAGAAAAGGATCGACACAGTCAGTGGAGGTGGAGTGGGGGAAGCCGCTGTGGTATGCCAGGAGCTCGCGCCGAAATTGAATTCACGTGTTCAAATTGCAAACAGTTTTAATATCTCGGCAACAAATTGATGTATCAAGATTTTTTTTTAATTTGGACTAGCTTTCCGTGTTGGTTACAAATCTGTTGGTTGCTTCTCGAAAAAATTATATCTAATATCTTAAGTTTAAAACTGTTTTATTTATCTTCTCTAATTTTGCCATTAATGTATTGTTTAGTAGATTGACTGTTATAATATATACCTGATTCTTTTAAAGATTTATATCTGAAAAATTACTTTAGAAAAAGAAATGTAAAAAATACTTCAAATATTGTGTAATAACCATACGTATGCGATAGCGGCTTCCGCCACTTCGCCGCCACAGACCGCGTCAATCCTTCTCCCATAATCAGTCAACATAATCGACAACAGAATAATAATGCATTGCCTTGGAAATTTAATAACAAGTAGTACAGCTGTCATTCTGTACTTGATGTAAATTTCAGCTTTGTATGTTTAAAATTGTTTTTTTGTTTGAAACTGTGAACAAAAATAGCTCATGTAGAATGAATTTCATCCTGATTTCATTGAGTAAAAATTCGAGAAAGTTATTCTATTTGTTTATGACGAAAAAATATACCCTCTTTTTGTAGCCATTTTTATGCAATTTAATAATGAAAAATCGTTTTGTCGCTAAGTGTACTTGATAACAAAACTTCTGTAGAAGACAATAACGCCTTTTTTGTTGAGATCCTATCGGCCAAATCTGTAGAAATGTCGTTGAAAAATAATCCATTTTTTAATAAGCAATGAGTTTTTATGAAAACTAATTATTATTTCGGGCAGAAGTTTTGCACACTTTTTAAGGATGGTAAGGGACATATTTTCTGAAAGCTAAAAACTTGTTCATTACTTATTGCAATAATAATGGCATATTTAAAAAAATGCACGACAGACAAAAAACCTGTTTTTGCTATCTTTGACGATTGTTTACACACACAGTGCTTCCGAAGCCTTGGTTGCAAACATGTAGGCTTTTGTTCTACATGCTAGCACTACAAGAATCCGAAGTCAAATTTCAGGTAGCATTTAATTCTCCAAATTTTATACGGTGCCTGGACTACTGGTATATTCTCCGTTCTGGATCTTTGTAATATCATATTATCTGAATTGATCACCTATACCAAATGGACCTGCGTTTGGTTCAAGGGGCTACAATCTTCTAATTCATGAAATAAATCCTGCTGTATGTCCATTCTTGTATTTAATATTCCTTCTTGCTGAATCCGCAAATATGTTGCCTGACCTGTTCCATTTTTTCTTTTGCCTCTTGAATCTATAACTTCTGTCGTTCCAATTCTGGGTTTTGTAGCTCTCACTCCCTCATCTTGATGTCATTAATGAGTAGAGATGTTTGTTGAAAGAATCAAAAACGTATTGATTACTGGTCAAAAATTAATTTCATTTTGGAGCTGAGAGATCTTTCAGCAACACAAGCGACGCTTCGACTATACGATGACGGTCATCTTCAGAGAAAAAAGAAAAAGACATGACATTGAAAACCTTCTGATATCCATCAGGTAGACCAATTTGGATGTTGTCGAAAAATCCCATTTTTCAGTGTAGATATAATATGCCTAATCAGGATATATACATCGAAGAGGTCTTAAAGCGTCGCCCAGAGTATAAATATCAAGTAGGGATATTAATTGAAAGAATAAAAAACGTGTTGATTACTGGTTAAAAAATCATGTAATTTGGACGATATATGCCGAATAAGGAAATGTAAATCAAAAAGGTGAGATAACAGTTCATGATTTAACTTGTATTTTTGTTTACTGAAGGGTTTTTCCATTTGATTAATTTTTTTATTTGATTAAATCATCGTCTTTTCACGTGGATAAGAATAATTTTCATTTTTTTACTTAGATTTAGTCAGTTTTATTGTATTTGAGATTTTAACCTCTAATATCAGAGGACATTAAAAAAATGGTTAGATCCCTATTTGATAATCATCATACTTTGCAATCAATTCTATGAATAATTAGACGTTAATAATATTCTTTTAATTACATAATTCAATAGAGGACATGTAATAGGCTTTTTTGCGTATTTAGTTTCATTTTTAATAAAACTGTATTTCAAGCCCCTTTTTGACAAACGGCTTCAATTGTACATATATTATTGAACGTTTGAACTTCAAATTACCATATTTAAAAATTTTTTAACTTCAGATTTAAAATTAAAATAACTAAATTTCGGGAATTATATCATTTCGGAAATTTTTTTTCCGTAAATTTTTACTTTGGACATTTTGAAATTTCGGGGAAAATATGTCATCCCTCGTGTTCAGAAAAGTTTTGCTTTTAATTCTTTAATTTACCATTTAGTCATAAAAAATTGTAAACGGAAAGTGTTCAGCTTCAAAACTTAAATTTTGAATTTTACTGACCGCTGCCAATTTCTCCAATTCAGAAAATGATTTTTTTAAATGTTCTTCGATTTAATTTCACTACCCTAGTCAACAACATAATATCGGAACTCAATTTCTCAATAAGATTGGAAATATAAATTCTTACAAGACTTGAAGTGACGTCGTCGTTCGCTTGTAAGAGACTGTGAAAGAAATTATGAATGTCCTTTCCCTCCGTAGCTTAGTGGGTTAGAGTACCAGACCGACAATCTGTAGAAGTGGCTTCAAATCTCAGCGGGGCTAGGTAAGAATTTTTTTCACAGCTAAATGCTTTAACTATTTTGTTTTAAACTAAATATATTAAAAACTGTCATTCCATCGACAAAACACCAATTAAAAAGTTGGTTTTAAAATTGTCATTAGTAATAGATGTCAAGTGGTATCTCTAAGAATTAACAAGTATAGACTCACCGACTCAGTTTGAAATTTACTGTGTAATTGAGAAACAATTTTATTCGTCATTTTGCGTGTTTCAATTTCAATAAACTAAAAATTTACAAAGTTGAATTAATGAATACTTCATTTATAGTTTCGTGGTGGAAATGCATAATAGCTTAACTGACATTTTTAAAATAACTTAAATAACATCTGGTTTCGGTACTTTGAATAATGATGTTGAAGTTCTGAAACTCCAAACCATTTAATGACTTGCGAGCACCGTAAAACTCATATTAAATAATGGCTTATTTAGATTCCTGGTAATGCGATCCTGGCACAATCGCGAAACTGTACAAACAAATAGGCGAATATGCTAGGAAGATATTAAATGTCGCCATGATATTTTAATTTTTTTAAATTTGAGCTGCATATTTAAAAAGTACATTAAAAAATAAGATTATACACCGAATTTCAATATTATACCTTATTTCTCCGATTTGACAGAATCGAAAATATATGGAACCTCATTTTTCTCGTAATTATGATATGAGTGGATAAGCGCTTCTGCCTTTCCACCACAGAATTATAAGGAGAGTTATGTGTTAATTATGGCAAAGAATAATAACTTGGTACTTCTTTCTGATTAAAAACTCTTTTATCTATAATATTATTTTTTAATTGTTTGAATTTATTTCATTTATAATATTTTGACATTTTGTATATAAATGCTTCAACCGCTTCTCTGTGGTTTCACGATTTAAACTTTTTATTTTTTTTTTTTATTTTAATATATGTGACGTGCGCCGAAGAAAGGGGGCTTACTCTAAAAAAATCGAAATCGAGGTTTTTACTCTAGATCCCGTGAAACACCTCCCACCACTCACCACTACACCTCCGCGTCTCATCTATACCCCGTCCGTGAGCGGCGCCGCTATATGCGGAGAATGGAGTGGTAAATGGAGAGGGAAGATTTCGTGAGTCTTCCCTCTCTCCTAAAAGTCGCTTCTATCGGGTCGACTTCGATCGCTCGCCCTGAAAAATCTCACTTTTCAGAGTAAGCCCCCTTTCTTCGGCGCACGTCACATATTTTCAAACTTATAATCTGTAATGTGTGGCCTTGAGCCACTACGAATAAATATTTCACTATCTGTCAAATGAATGTTTAAGAGCGTTAAACGGTTGATCTTAACATTTCAGCTAGCTATTTATTGACAAAAGAAAAAAGCATGGTTTGGGAAAAGGGGAGTCAACAAGCAGATCAGTTTTTGAGACCAAGCTTTGCTAAATGAGAATAAACTATCGCTTATTAAAATTGACTCAAAAACGAAGTAAAATAACATGATTTGAAAGTTCAAACATCTAACTAAAAACAAAAATACCTTACATTATTGGCATTAATTATTATCTGTACGAAGCTATTTTACATCGGAAAACGTGGTTATGGCCAGGGAGTAATAGGGAGTGGAAGCTGCCTTCTTTTTTCTTCCTTCTTCTTGTTTATGGCTTCTTAGTTCAATAGCCGTGAATAGTCCATGCCACCGTATTACGAGAATGACAGAGCGTAGTAAGCAAAACACTATGAGCCATGTCACACCGGGAAGGAGAACGGCAGAAGTATGAAGAGAGAAATGACCTACCCATACAAACATGGGTAGACGTCAGCCTGGTGAGCAGGTTGATAAAACGCCGCGGGTAACGAATGCTATTAAACCATGGTCTTTTAGTTTTGTTCGAAATACGCGTGACGTATTCCCGTTGATTATTCTGCTACCCCCGATACGGCCAGAGCCAGCTCTTTCAAAATTCGAAGTCCCCCTAATCAACCCCAAAACATCCCCAACGTGCAATGCAGTACTGATTCTAAAGTTCAGCTTAGCCGCAGTCTTAGCGTATTTATAAGCACGCTCATTTCCTTCGATACCCACATGCGCCGGAATCCACAGTAAACGCTCCGACAATACCACGTCAGGATAGGAGACGGAGACAAGACTCTCAAACATCTCTTAGGGATAAATAGATGCCTTAATAAACCCACCTGAAAGACAAGTCAATTACGACCTTGGGAAAAAGCTTCTCCCAGTCGCCGAAGTATACCGATCTGAGAGATCTGTCGCAACATTTCATCTTCCCGTGAATCAAGCTAAAGGAAAAGATGGAAGCAGACATATCTGCCTTCTCAAAGATGATGGAGTCACTAGCACAAGCAAAAAGAGGAGCACCCCATTCAAGACAGGCCCTTACAAGATTTATATATACCATTTACAGCACAACAGGATCAGCACCATAAGAAACTCTTGCAATAACGCGTAGTACATTGACAGCCCTCAAGGCGTTCTTAGCGATGTACTTTATATTTAGGACCAAGGTCAAGCGCATTTCCCATATAATCAATAGATGCATCAACGTTGAATGACAAACAATCAAGTAACCCCCTACCTCGAGGAAAATCTCCTTCAAAACCACCCGTGACCTTGTGAATATACATAACTGACACTAAGGAAAGGAATTGAAGAGACTGAACTCTCTAAGCAACGCGATTAACGCCTCAATGGCTTTCTTAAGAAGATCAAGTGAAGCCTCGATATCCTTATGTCTGACAATCAATAGTAGATCATTAGTATATTGGTACCTCTCACCCCTTCGGGTAGAGAGTTACCTGGTGTATGCAAGTTCAGATTAAACAGGATCGGTGATAAAACTGAATTGAAAGCATCCTTGATATTGATTACGATGGTCAAAATAGCCTCACCGATACCCAAACCCCGCATAATCTCGATGGGGACCGAGGAGTCACAGTCCAAGACAGACCTGCATCTCCTAAATCCATGCTGGAACCTCGGAATCCACTTCTCTTTCTCAACCCGTAATTCAAGCCTGCGCTGAATCATTCTTTCAAGTAATTTGCACATGGTTGAGGTTAGAGAGATTGGGTGAAAACCCTTGCCAGCCGGATTTGGGATAAAGATGACAAAAGTATCAATCCAAGCATTCGGGGTGGTAGAGAGAGAGCGAACATTCTGTTAAGCAGAACGAAGGCAAAGTCCAGCACTGTGTCATAGAGGCCCCTGATGATCTGTTAAGTAATTCCGTGTTTATTATGTTCCTGTTCATATTTTAAAGAAAAGATTTGAGACTTTAATTTAGCGAAGTTTTAATTTTTTCCATATGCTTCCCTGAAGCATGCAGAGAGCTTTTAATCCGATTTTCGTTAGTGGGTACACAATTTTGGCCTGTGATGTATATACTGTTTGAAATTTATATGTGTACGTCCAGCGAAAAAGGGACCAGATTGTCGCATTTATTTTAGGAGTTACTAGCGTTTTGTCATTAAAGGTCGAAATTGTCAATTTTGGGTTTTTGATGGTAAATCATACTTCAATGTGCCCTCTTTCGGGTTACATTATATACGTATTTCAAGAAAGTGACCAAGAATGGGTAAAATTTATGTTTGAAGAAAAAATATAACACGTGCGCTTGTGTGAACTCATCAACTTTAAATGCGTTTTTCTGGAGGGCGTTTTTTAGTAGTTCAAACTTCAAAAGTTCTCCGATGTCTTATTTTGCAATCTAGAGGGTTTTTTGGGCCTACAATGTCGTCAATTTATTTGGTTATTTGTCCCTATATGTAACTTGATAGCATCTACGTGATCCCTTTTTAGTTGGACGTACTTATATTATTCCAAAAAGTAAATAACCGTTTTGGAATAATTTCCGCGAGATAATTGCTGCCATCACCTGCAATTTCAAGAACCCGACTGGGAACTATTGGAAAATGCAAAAGGCTAAATCTATTATCTAGAAGGGGATCTAGGCATTCCTAGGAAGTAACTATAAATAAAAATGCGCAAGTTCAACGGCTAGAAACAGTGTTCTTGTTCAAAGTGCGCAAGCGCAGCATTTAAATACTGTGATATTGCTCAAAGAGCGCAAGGGCAGCAGCTAAAAACACTCTTTCCATGCCTCGAAAATCAAACATTCCGTGCATGCGTTAAATATAAGAAATTTTTTAATTAATCACAACGTCGACGAAAGGTTATTTACAGTTAAAAGATTTCAAATAATTGTAATCCTTCTTTTTCTATATCGTATTAATTTAAATAATGTTTAAAAACAATATTACAATTATTATTATTACATATTTTGAACACCGTCAATGAGGAATGCACAAAATTTTAAATTAATAATTCTTTTAACAATTGTCATAAATTAAGGTCTAATAACAAATAAATTATCATTATAATAAGAAAGTGTTTATACATTACCACGTTAACAAAATGTAATTTACAAGATCTGTGATACCAAACATTTGCACGATTTGCCCTGGTCCATTTCAAATCTGGCAGATTCTATACTTCAAGTGGCACAATAAAAAAAAAAAACTTTAATAGTTTTTGACCTAAGTCAGATAATAAAAATTTGCTTTCTAGATTATGGCGTTGTTAACTGTCCTTCCTTGTCTTGTTAGTTAGAGCTTCTTTTTTTTCATAAAATCAATTTCTTGTATTTTTCTCGGAAACAATGGAAGACTTGTTACTAATTTATCTATGATATCTTGCGTCGATTACGACAAAAATTAGAAAATTCAATTTTTAGAAGAAAAAAATTCTGGCCCCAAAAATGGGTAAACCCACATAATACTAACAGAATATCTTCATTATGAAGGAGACATTCAACAACAAATTGGCCAAAATGTAAATGGGTGTGTTCTGGGCCATGGTAAACCTAGAAATCAGGAGAAAGTCAAGGAATTGTGTTGAACAGGGAAAAGTGTAGAATTTTAAAGAAAAAAAGCTGTCAAAAGTCACGGAATTTCTATGTTTATTTGACTTTTAACTTCAATTTGTTTCATTCCATTTATAAAGGGTTCTGTAATTGAAATGTTTGAAAATGCAGTTTTGCGGAACCTCTGGAAAGAGCAACGTAAATCTCACCAGAATTTGAAAAGAAAATTTCAATAACTGACTTAGCCCTCGTGAAAAGAAATATTAACTGAGGACAGTCATATTCTGGTCCCTAGAAGACTACGGTCATTTTGACCCTGCTCTATTTTAATAGCCTAAAAGTTATGCAGTTAGGCGCATAATCTTGCATCCCTTCATAATCATCCCCTTCCTCTTTTCCAGAAAACTGGGTAATTTCGTAAAAATTTATTTTTGCAAATAGGAAAAATGCATTTCGCCGAATTTCCTCAAAAATATACAAAAACAACATTTCTTGGCCGAGAAATACTGTGACTAGAAGTGAGAACCTGCCTTATTTGAAATAGATCCGGTCAAATATTACATAATCTTAAAAAAATTGTTCTAGCTTTTTCATTTTAGCAGAAAAAATGTGATAACGTTTTTTCTCACATTTAAAGCACGTAATACTTTTAACTTATTTTTCAAAAATTATCTTTCACACATGTTTTTTTTAGAAAACAACACAATAATGATGATTAGAGGTTAGTGAAATGAGGCTCAAAGTTTTGCTGTTCACTATTATTTTTTATGCAGTCAAATCTCCAATGCATTTACTTCAACAAACTGGAAATATTTTTCGCAATAGTTATATAACCACTAGCAAAAATTTAATAAGTTAAATAGTAAAATGCTTGAAATTTTGCCGAACGACTGTTGCCGTACGAGATACGAGTAGAAGGCAACCGAAGCAACAAACTCCCATAAGGTTCATGATGCAAAACTAATCCTAGGTGGCAGCACCGAGCCGAGTACTAGAACCTCTGTTCTAATCTTCTGATAAATATTGATAAAAAAGTGTGATGTAGATTCAAAGGAATCGATATCGGGGATAATAGGAATTTCAATGTTGGTGCATGTCTCACCATGTCAGCTATAGCAGAGATGAGAGCAGCGCAAACCGTGCTTTCGACACCCACAAGTATTTTTTTGCAGGCAGTTTCACATCTGCAAGTAATTGTTTTGAGCACATCTTCAGGAATGAAAAAACGTTGCGTCTGATTTGAAATAGGTTCGGTCCATAGATATTTATTTCAATTAAATTGTAATAATTTCAAGAAATATCAAGATCAAATTGAATGAAATTAAAAATTTCGTCGAAATTATAAAATTTCGGCCCGCATACTTCGTGAAGTACAAAGAAAGGAATATTTACTCTGTACTCAATGTTTTTATCATATGTACTTACCAAAACGTTGCGTTTCACTGTGCACACTTAAATTATTATGAACAAACGTTCCTTCATTGCTAAAGTATCTCACAAAATGATACAGGTGCATAAGATGCAGCATCTCTAGATGTCACCTGCGGAGGGTACAATACGGTAATTGGACAAAAGAAGGTGTTACCTGTGACCCTTGGTCATTCCATCTTCGTTTTCTCTTCCATTCAAGTGGAGTCGAAAAGTTCAACTTTATGTCGAGTCCCAGTTAGAAAATAGAAAAATGGACAAATCGAAAAATTACCAAAACCAGTTTCAACAAAACGTCACGCGTTCAGTATAATGGACAATAAATTTTTAATTCAATACCCATCTCTTCCAACAATAATTAAGAAAGTCCAAAACAGTAAGAGATTACTTCAGTACATTTCCAAAAAATGTTGAACCTGCGTTTGACCAACAATAAAATTGTATACACATTTCTTAAAACATGATTAAACAAGCTTAATAACAATAAAACACAGTTCACATTCAATGGGAAAATTAAGTCAGGAATCGTGCAATTCGTGAAAATAATAAAAATAACCATATATTTGAAGCATTAAATGTACTGTTTGCGAACTTTTGATGTGGGATTGTTAATTAGCGCAAAAAGTTAGCCCAAATTAAAATAAGGAATCATCTGAATATGTTGCTTCGTTCACGAGATTTTTGCAGCCTCGCACGTGGGAGTTGGTTCCCCCCTCTCCGCCGTCACGTAATGAGTTGCATGTTGTCCGCAAATTCACCACTGAAAATTCAGACCATTTTTCTGAAATTAGTTAAAATCTTCATCTACATTTTCTTAAAATGTGAGCTCTCTACCTTCAAAATTGGATTCAGAACTCATAACTGATCATGGACTGAAACCGCAATTTTGTAGCACTAAAATCAAGGAGTTTATTCTATTTGTTTATAAGGAAAAAACGCCTTTTCCTGCTTTCAGCCGTTTTTGACCAACTTTAATCAGGGAAAAAAAATATCTGAGTATTGATTTGGTACAGCAGATGTTGGGGATTATAATTCTGCACTTTCATTGCTTTTAAACATTTTTTTTTTCAAAAATACAGCACCTGAAAAAACATACAATCCGCTAACAACAAACAGATTTCCTGCCAAAGTATTTACTGCTTTAAGCTGAAACTTTTCACAAGCATTCACCTCACAAAAATACATATTTTTACAGATTTTGAAGGAACTGCGTGCATTATTGCCAAAATTAGAAAGTGACCAATTTTTACGGTTTTGATTTTTTTCTAAGCAAACAATTTAACCGATCTCCAAGTTCGACTAATCAAATTATACATCTTTTTAATATCTTTCATTTATAATTAAACTTTTTCCCCCGCAGATTCATATCTTGCTCGCAATCTTCAAAAAACATGATTTCGAAAACTTTGAACAGCGCGCAGTTTCTTGTGTTTGCAAATTTGCTGTTGAAAACATACTGACCTTCATCCCAGGCATCAACAATACACAAATATCACTGTCGCTTCCACTTTGGAATTTTAGCACCAAAACACTCTTTTTCATGCTTCAGTAACTGGCCTATAGACCAGCTGAAAGGGATTAAAAATTTGTAAAATTTTTAAATTACCGCTGCGAAAGTTAGAAATTCAGAATCTGCGGGTTTCGATAAGTTCAGATATCTAACTTTTTTTATCAAGTTTAAAATTGGAATGAATATAATGTATCTCGTAAATGGAATGAGATACGCCAAAACAGGCAAAATTTTATAATTCAAGTCCAGAATAGTATATTAATATATAATTTATAATTATAAAATATATATAATAAGAAAATTCATAAATTAAAAAAAGTGTTAATAATTTGAAGAAAATTTTTATAAGGTATTCTGGTTGGTGGCGACCAAATACTGTAAATCACTGCTCGCCAAGTACGTGACGGATACAATAAGATCATTATATGACTATCGCATCACTATGAGTGATGTTTGGGTGCGGAAATCAGCACAGTTACTAAAACGGTACTGGGAAAATTTCTAATTGTCCGTCTGCGATTTGGAACACTTACGCGAAATCTTTTAAATCGAAGTCCCGGATTCCAGCCAGAATTACGAAATGAAAAGCAACTGAGTTCTGAAAATACAAGTTGGCTACTATTCCCAAAGTGGTGGCACTTCTATGTATCGTTTTGAAGACTTGAGTTCAGGATCGGTGCCATCTCGTGGTCCCCAAGACACTTAAAATTGAATGAAAATGAGTAGACCTACAAATCTCGCAGCGATTGTTTACAAGCTCTGCTTCTCCCAATTAAAGGTGCACACTGCACATGCGCATTTTAAGGTGCATGTCAGTGTTGGGTAAGTTAACTTTCTTTGAGTAACTAGTTACAGTTACGTTACTTAGCGAAAAAAGGTAACTAGTTACAGTTACTAGGTAAAGTAACTTTAAGTTACCTAAAAAGTTACATTTTACACTCCCTTAATTTTATAAATTGAAAATCAAAATAACTAAGTTAATAATTGAAAAAAAAACTTAATTTTAAACGAATTAGGCGTTAAAGTGAATAAAAAATACACAATATATTTCGGCAGGTCATCAACTATATATATTTAGAATAAAATTTTAATTGAATAATAGATGTCACTCAAAATATCCTGCC
The DNA here is from genome assembly GCA_932195095.1 of Andricus curvator. NCBI lineage: Eukaryota > Metazoa > Arthropoda > Insecta > Hymenoptera > Cynipidae > Andricus > Andricus curvator. Next base: position 20,647 of record CAKNYM010047808.1, read on the forward strand.
CATGAGTTTAAGTAAAAATATTGCATTTTCAACAAAATATGAGACTTTTTAACAAAATAGTTGAATTTTCAAACAAAAAGATACATTTTTAACAGAAGAGTTGAATTTCCAACCAAGAAGGATTTTTTAGAGACCTTTTTCAACCAAACCGTTCTATTTTTAACAAAAAAAAAAGATAACATTTTTTCACGGGAAGAAAATGAATTTTTAAACCAAAAAGAACACTTTCGAACAAAAGAGTTGAATTCCCAAGCCAAAGGATGAATTTTCAACAAAAGGTTACTTTTCTACCAAATAGTTGGACTTTCTACCTAAATAGTTAAATCCTAAACAAAATACATGAATTTTCAATCAAATAATTGAATTTTCATACCGAAAATAATCATTTTCAACCAAAAAGTTAATTTTTAACCAAATATTTGAATCATCTATTATTTTCAAACCAAAAAGACAAATTTTCAACAAAACAGTTAAATTTCCAACAGCCTTCAGTTTGCGGTCTCGAATGTCGCTACTTGCATTTTTTAAATGAAAAAAACATAGTTTTTTAATAAAAATGATTATATTACAAATTTATATTACGATGATTTTACAGTTAAGCGAAAATAACTATGGAGAGATTTTTCCGAAATTTCATCCTCCATCCTCGAAGGGTCTGGAATATTTTCAGATTCCTCGCCCAACCTAATTACTTAGAATCAGAATTCTTGTGAAAAACTGAATAGAAAATGATCAATAGAAAAATTTGAATAAATGCATAATTACCGAGTAAATAGCAATTAAAGATTAACCAATCAAAAAAATGCGTTAGATAGCCGACAGTCCATGTGCCATCGCTGAGAGTGTGTGAGAAGACAATTTCAGATCTTATAATTTCCCCTCCTTTTATTTTTGTAGAAGGTTTTAAATCTTTGGTGCAACTTCACACTTAAACGAAATTCGAAAATTAAAAAGTATCTTTTTTGTAGCAACCAAATTAGAAAACATGGCTGGACGAGTTAATTACCTTATACTTAAAATACATGCGGAACTCACGGAATTAACGGAATTCCACGGAATTAACGGCATTCATGGAATTAATAGAATTCATGGAACTCACGGAATTCCAACAATTCTTGGAATTCACGAAATTCAAAGAATTCGTGAAATTCACACTGTCGGTCTCGGTGAAAAAACATTGTCGGTACAGTAAAAAAAATTACCGGTACCGACAATTTTTTAAATGGTTTTTGAAACATACATAAAATTCAAGAAATTCAAGGAATTCACGGAATTCCGAGAATTAACGAAATTCAAGGAATTCAAAAAATTCACTCCTTCCAACAGCTTGTGGCAGCTGGATGGTGCCCCTGTGACTGGACACAGAAATAATGATGGTCAAACCGCTACTCCTTTCCAACACTTCGTGGGGGCGGGAAGGTAGCCCTGTGTCTGGTCACAGAAATAATGTTGATCAAACTTCTACCCCTTTCTAACACATCGAGGGGCGGAAAAGCAGCCCTGTAACTGGCCGCAGAAATAATTCTGGTCAAACCCCTACCTCTTTCCAATAATTCGAAGGGGCGGGAAGGCACTTCTGTTTCTGGCCACAGAAATAATGTTTGTGAAACCGCTACTCCTTTCCAACACTTCGTGGGGGCGGGAAGGCAGCCCTGTGTCTGGTCACAGACATAATGTTGATCAAGCCCCTACCCCTTTAAAATACTTCGTGGTGAGCGCGAAGGCAACCCTGTAACTGGTCGCAGAAATAATGTTCGTCAAACCCCTACCCCATTCCAACAATGCGAGGGGGCGGGAAAGCACCTCTGTGTCTGGTCACAGCAATAATGTTCGTCAACCCCCTACCTCTTTCCAACACTTCGTAGGGGCGGGATGGCACCCCTGTGTCTGATCACAGAAATAATGTTTCGTAACCCGCTACTCCTTTCCAACACTTCGTGGGGGCGGGAAAGCAGCCCTGTGTCTGGTCACAGAAATAATGTTAATCAAACCCCTACCCATTTCCAATACTTCGTGGGGCGGGAAGGCACCCCTGTGACTAGTAACAGAAATAATGTTGGTCAAATCCCTACCCCTATCCAACACTTCGTGGGGGCGGGAAGGCACTCCTGTGACTGGTCACAGAAATAATGTTGGTCAAACACCTACCCCTTTCCAAAACTTGATGGGGGTGGGAAGGCAGTCCTGTGACTGGCGACAAAAATAATGTTGGTCAAAGCCCTATACCTGCATCTCTCTGAATCGTCTTCTGTGATTAATCACAGAAATAAGTTCACCATTACCGTACCATTAAACACATGGGAGAAAAATTAATTTTTTAATACCGGCTTTGCATCCACAACCTTTTAAATACTGTAAATCCCTCCGGATTCTCCGAATTTTGATAAAAGCATTGCAGTATTTCTAATTCTTGCACAATTAGTCTAGGTAGAGTCGACTGCTAATCTAGCAATGAATGAAGATGTACTTGTTAATTGAATCCCGCCGAATTGTCACCAATTTTGTAGAATTCTCTTCAAAATGTTTTTTTTTTATAATTTAAAGAGTTTTTAATACTATTCAACCTATGAGAATACAGATTAAATTATTTGAAATTTGAAGATTTTCAAATTCTCCAAATTTATTTTCGCTTATAAAAACCAAGATAGTAAATTTTGAACAATTCACACTTTTCTAAAAGCTCGTAAACATCTCCCGTCAAAAATAACACACTTGTTTGGATTCTCCAGTCGAAAAAATTCTGAAAAAACTTGGGAAGGAGACGATTGAAAATATCTATCAAAGCTAGTTCCATATTTTCGGTTATAAAAAGCAAGACTTTAAATGTTTTTAAATTCCAAAGAATTCAATGTTTGTTCTCATTGCTTCAAAGTTTTTAAAAATTCTTTAACTGAATCCCGAACTCTTGAGGGAAATTCTACGTAATTCGACAGAATTCCGCACTATTCAAGTAACGATTACATCTTCATTCAGTGGTAGCTAAGCTGTCGAAATAACTTGAATAATTTGGAAAGAATTAGGAATAGTGCTATGGTTTTAGTAAAATCCTGAAGAATTCAGAGGAATTTGTCAAATTTACGAGCCTTTCAATTACAAATAATTCAATATGTATTATCGTAGCTTGAAAAGTATTTAAAAACCTTTTGATTAATTCAAAAGTATCGAATGTATTATTCTATACAATTTGATAGAATTGTGTGGAATTCAAGTGAAGGGTACATCTTCCTTCAGTCTACCTACGCCGACTCTCTAACTTGACTAATTGGGAAATAATTAGGAAAAGTGCTACGATTTTATTAGAATTCAGAAAAATTCGGAAGAATTTATAGGATTTATGAGTCTTTCTACATCTTCTAAACTATTGATTGCGTATTTCCATAGCGTGAAAAGCATTTAAAATTCTTTAAATTAATTCTAAAGTGTGGGAAGGTATTCCACAGAATTCGTGACAGCTTTGCGGAATTCAAAAGACGAGTTCATGTCCATTCACTGATAGCTAGGCCGTCTACTTAACCTGACCTATTGGGTAAAAATTGCGAAAGTTCCGATCGATTTAGTAGAATTCAGCGAATTCAGAGGAATTTGGAGAATTTAAAAATCTTTCAATTTCAAATAATATAATCTGTATTCTCATAGGTTGAAAAGTATTAAAAACTCTTTAAATCAATAAAAAAAAAACATTTTCATTCACTGCTAGCTTATCAGTAGACTAATTAGACTAATTGTGAAAGAATTAGAAACACTGCAATTAATTGTATCGAAATTCGGACCGGTCGGCACCGGTAAAAAGCATATTTTAAGGATAGAACCTAGAATGCCGGCAAAAATATTTAAAAATTAATTTTTCTTCCATGTGTTTAATGCTACTGTTTGATCCTCAATATCGGCCATCTTGCTAGTTGACGTCGCAGACTAAAAAAAATTAGAAAAGGTTAGGGGTAAAACTGAACTTATTTCTGTGATTAATCACAGAAGTCGGATCAAAGAGATGCAGGGATAGGGCTTTGACCAACATTATTTCTGTGACCAGTCACAGAGGTGCCCTCCCTCCCCTACGAAGTGTTGGAAAGGTGTAGGGGTTTGACCATCATTATTTCTGTGACCAGGCACAGGAGTGCCTTCCCGGCCACATGAAATGTTAGAAAGGGGTAGGGGTTTAACCAACATTATTTCTGTGACCAGTCACAGGAGTGCCTTACCGCCAACACGAAATGTTGGAAGGGGTAGGGGCTTAACCGACATTATTTCTGTGGCCAGACACGGGTGCCTTCTCGCCCCTACGAAGTGTTGGAAAGAGGTAGGGGTTTGACAAACTTTATTTCTGTGACCAGACGGCCAGCATATTGGTCGCCTGGATCTTATTCTTTCCAGAGAATTCGGAAGCCCACATTTTTCTGAGAATTTGGCGATACCTTTTTCCAAGGGCCGTTTTTAACGCAAGCACATCATGGGTTTCCGCTTGCGGTATTCCAAGATATGTATATGTTTCTCCAATACCAAGATGTTGAATGGTATTTCCGCCTATGAGTTGAACATCCTGATCGTGACGCGATGATGTAGTTTCTAATCTTCCTTGGCGTAGGTGGACGCAGGCACACTTGTCCAGTCCGAAGCTCATGCCAATCGCTTTAGAGTACCTATTTACCGCCTCCACAAGGATGTTAAGTTCCTCTTTCGAGGAAGCAAAGAGTTTAAGGTCGTCCATGTATAAAAGGTGGTTGACCTTATATTCTCTTTTGTTCGGCCGGCCACATAGGTATCCAGAGCTTTTGCCTCGGAGCACAATATATAGAGGCAAGAGGGAGATGCAGAAAAGTATCGGACTTAGAGAGTCTCCTTGGAAGACTCCCCTCTTGTATGTGATATAGCTTGTAGTCACTTGTCTTTTGTCAGATGTTATGACAAATCTTGTCCGCCACAAGATCATAAGCTCTTTTATGCATCTCACTATTTTTGGATGCACCTCCATGCACTCAATGAGCTTAATAAGTAGCTCATGGTTCGTGTTATCGAATGCCTTACGGTAGTCAATCCAAGCCATGGACAGATTGCGTCGATACCTGATCGAGTCCTGGGTGATACACCTGTCTATTAACAGGTTCTCCCTGCAACCTGCCAGACCTCTCTTGCATCCACGTTGTTCAACTATTGCATTCCATACCGGCTCGATAGATGTTAATATCCTCTCTTTGAGGATGCCAGTGAATAGCTTGTAGCTGGTGTTCAAACAAGCTATGGGCCTGTAGTTCTTTGGACTTGACAAATCTCCGGTCTTAGGAATCAATACCGTGCGTCCTTCCACTAGCCACTGCGGGACGGGTTGTTCTCCGTTTAAGAAAGTAGTAAATATGCCAGCTAGATGTTGGTGCGTAGAAGTAAACTTCTTCCACCAAAAGTT